>ML806431.1:164382-174474 GCA_009831015.1 Picea engelmannii
TTGGATGCACTTGTTTATGGTACAGGTTGATTACAGGTTGTTTGGCACAGGTTGGTGCATGGTTGATGCACTTGTTTATGGTACATATTGATATCTGTTGAGGATTGTTGCCTCATCTCAGTTGGTGCTGAGGGTGTAAGATGAGTCTTGCATTATATATCTGATGCTCTTGTAGAGTTGTACTCTATTCAATTGTTGCTGAAAAACCCCAAGGATTGTAGTCTGTAATAAAAAGAAAATTGTGCATACATCTTGTGTTCTTTGTGTTCCTTGTGGTGATGACTTGTTGATGATATATTTATGATATATGTTGCTAATATGTGTTGACATTTAATTGGTTATAAATGGAAACAATGAGTAATGAGTTAATGGTGATTGTTAACTAAGGAGTTTTGGGAAAAAGTGCCCTACACTGTTCACCCCCCCCCCCTCTCAGTGTAGTCGGTGTGTCCAACATGCATGGTCCTTCATAAAATGAATGTATTCTCTGGTACAAAGAGAGGTGATCTCATATCACAATTTTTCCTTGACCTTATCCAGACACCCATTCTTTAATATTTGGCCTTGTTGCCATTCTCCCTTCGCGTGGGTGGGCTGGGGAGCATTGACTGCTTGACCCCCTTCTTCCCCCACACTTACATGCACTAGTGGGGTTGGCGATGCACCGCCCATGACCACATATTTAAATGATTTTGTCTTATCTTGCTCTTGTGAACCTTCTTCCATCGCTAGATATTTTTTTGTAGTCGCTATCATTGATGGCGTCAAAACCCACTACCTAATCCTGCTACCTACATCCGCCTGTTCGATGCCTGATTTTTTTTTTCCCAGTAGAAAACCCTATTTTCTAGCTTGCACCGCCTACCATCATTCAACCTTATATTAACTTTTATTAAATTGATATAACCGTTGTATTAAATTTATAGTATTATAATGCAATATTATAAATAATTATATAATTTGTAATATTATAAAGTCAAATGGGTCTAGCCCTGGTTGTGGGATGGAGTGTTATCCTCCACACCCAGATTCTATTCCTGTAAGTGACATGTTAAACTCACTATAAGCATATTATTGTAATGATTTTCCCAAACATTATATCCTGGAAAAAAAATATAATATTAAAAATATTAATACAAATTTATTCATTAGCTTTTATTATTATATTGTTATTGTAATGGCTTTAAGCCACCTCAAAAAAAACATAACAAAAGACTTTGTTCATATATTAATGCATGATACTGAATAATTCATATAATAATTATATAAAATTTATAATATAATATTATAAATAATTTTAATATAAATTTAATTTATAATATATTTAATTTGTAATTTTATAATATAAATATTAATATAATTTATTTATTTATTTATTTATATTATTAGTTAATTATGTATGAATAATTTTATTCACATCATAATTTTATATAATAATTAGATAATTTATAATATTATAATATAATACTTTAATATTTTTAATATAAATTTAATTCTTAATATGTTTAATAAAGTTTATATTAACTTTTGATATAATAATTATACTTAAAACAAATATGATAATATGTTTTCATTGATTATATCAATAATTATAATAAATGTATATTATTTACCCCTTATGGAGATGGACCATGAAATGACCACCCAATCCCTCTCTTAGTCTTTCTTGGGTTGGAAATTTTTGGCATCTGACGCCCACGGTCATTCGAGGGGTCTAATTACTGGTTGGCGAATCAATGCTTTATAGATGAAAAAAAATGCCTATGCATTATGAGTAGGCCTGTGTATAAATTTTTTTCTCTTCTCAATTGGATTTAGAGTGCTTTCACTTAAACATCTAAGGACTCTACAATATCGATTGCATAAAGTTTTGGGAGCGAATATTTTAGAATTCTTTACTAAAGGAGGGACACATCTTAATGAGGGGGTGACCTAAATTTCACTTTAGGGGCCAGTGAAATATGGGGCTCTCCAGCTCAGATGGATCCTCTGATAGAGTTTCTAAACAACATCTTGGAAGAAAATGGTCTTTTAGACATTCAACCTACAAAACTCGTGCCAACTTGGAGGAACATGAGAATGAGAACTACAAGAATTGCAAAGTGAATGGATCGTTTCCTCATCTCAGAATCCCTCTTGGAGACAAATATAAGAATGAGACAATGGGTTTCTTCTGAAGGTGATTTGGATCACAACCCCATAATCTTTGAGATGGATCCTCTCCCACAAAAACCTCCCTATCCCTTTAAGCTGAATTCATTGTGTCTGGATGATTCATCTTTCAAGAACATCATTAAATATTTTTGGGTTCCTTATGATCCATCCTCCTCAGAATCCCCTCCTCTTTAGTTCTTGGAAAACCTCAAGAGAGTCAAGAAAGCAACTATGAACTGGGGAAAGGAGAAGCAAAATCATGATGAAGAATCTCTGAGAGAGCTGGAGAAAAAATTCAACTTTGGTTCGAAAAGGAAAGAAGAATCCCACCTCTAGAACTTCAAAAAGAAGCCCTAAAATCTCAAGTAGGAGAAAATAAAGATTCTTTTGGATCAAGAAAAAGAATCGCGATTAAAGAGTAGGGCTCTTTGGCTCCAAGATAAGGATGAGAACACCAAAATTTTCCATAAGTTCGCAAATAGAAGAAAGTCAATAATCACTATATGGGACATCAGTGGGGAAATTAAATCGTTGCAACTTCCTTTGAGGACATTGCCTCATCAGGTGTTCACCATTATTCAAAATCTCTTCAGAGAAGACTCCAGGGCCTCCATCGACTTAGTCCTCCAGGTAGGCTATCTTTTTCTAGGATTCATAAACTAGGAAGAAAATGATTAGTTAATGGAAGAAATTACAAAAGAAGAACTTTTGGTAGTCCTTCATAGTTTTCAAAAAACAAAAGTTTAGGCCTTGATGAACTTCTGGTAGAATTTTACTTGGAATATTTTTATTTTTTGGGATATGACTTCCTCCGAGTGGTGGAATATTCACATCCTACCAGTCATATTCTATCAACCTTCAACTCAACATTCATCTCCCTTATTCCCAAATACGACAACCCCCACTCTTTCGACCAATTCAATCCTATCTCTGTCTACAAAAACAACTAAAAAATCATCTCTAAGATCATAGCTAGAAGACTAATTGATTTTCTTTCTGAAAACATCTCCCTCGAACAATTTTGTTTTTTCAAAGGTAGACAAATCCACAAAGCTATTGGACTTGCGCAGGAGGGTCTACACACCATTCATACAAGAACGCATAAAGCAGTAACTCTCAATGTCGATCTCTCAAAATATTTTGATAGGGTTAGATGGATGTATATCAAGCTCCTCTTAATTCACTTGGGATTCAATCACTCCTTCGTATCTTGGATTTTTAACTGCATAAGCTCCTCTTCCTTTTCTATCTTAATAAATGGATCTGCATCTTCTTTCTTCAATCTGGAAAGGGGTATACGACATGGATGTCCTCTCTCACCCCTTTTATTCCTGTTGGTTGCAGAGGGATAAGTATATTGATCCACAACACAATTGAATTGGGAAATTTGAAAGGGATAGATGTAAGCACTTCCTTATCCTTATCTCATCCTCTCTTTGTGGATGACATACTAATATTTTGTGATGGTAACATGCAATATTTAAACCATTTAAATTTCAAATTTCTGCAAAGCTACGTGTATGCAAATTAACAAGGAAAAAAATACCCTTTTTGTCTAGGGAATGTTTGCACCTGAGCAATAGTATATTTCTCAGCTCCTTGACATCCATGTCTTGGCCCTGGAAGCAAGATTCAAATACCTAGGGTCCATCTTAAAATAAAATGGTTATGTCAAAAAATATTGGTAATGGCTCTTAGCCAAGGTGGAAAAAAACCTAAATGCATGGTGTCACAAATGGCTTTCCAGAGAAAGCTACTTAGTTTTGGTGAAACCAGTCCTGGAATAAATCTCGATCTATTGGATCAATCTGGCTTGGGTACCCAAATAAATCCTCATTAAAAGTAAATAGATCTCTTTCTGGTTTCTCTGGTCTAGCTCCAAAGAGAATAGGTCCCTAGTTTTGGTCTCTTGGAAAGAGATGGTCATCCCAAAGGACCTGGGAGCATGGGGGTGTCACCTTGTTGACCAATATCTTATCACGTTCATTCATAAAGGGGGTTTTTAAATTGTAAAAAATCAAGTCAATATATTGTAGGTATTGGGGGGGATGTGGAGTCTCAAAGGGTTTATAGGTATTGGGGGGGGGGTATAAAAAGGGGTATTTAGTGAAAATAAAGGTTTCTTTTATTGAAAATATGTATTGGGAGGGAGGTTCAACAAAAGGATTTTGGGAGACATTTACCAATATCTAGTGAAATTAAGGGTATTCTTTAATATCCCATGAACTAAGGTGTTATGTCACAGGTTCACACAATGAATACCCCATGCCTGGGAAGTTGGGGCTTAGAAAACATTTTTATCTTTACCAAGGCCCTAGCAGTAAAAAATGTTGGGAGTTTGATCCAAGGATCTGGTCTTTGGACCCGATTTCTGTGGGAAAAATAATTCCCTCAAGAGTCGGTAATTGATTGGATTAGGAAGCCAAATAAATAATTCCAAAACGGCTCAATAGTATGGAAGGAAATATTGAATGATTTTCCTCTTATAGGGAATTGGCTGATATGGAAAGTCGAAAATGGTAGGAATGTCCTCATCGACAAGGGTCCTTGGATTGGTAGTGAAAACAATCATCTTCTACCAATTCCAATAATCCTTTCTTTGAATAATCAACGTTTTTATTTCTTAAATCAAATATAGCAAGGGTAGTGGATGTCATGACAAGCGATCGATATAAGGGAGGAGCATTTGTCTATATGGGAAAATTACATTTCTTCTCTCTAGAACGCCTTTATTAGACTCTCATATAAATAATACCAACTTATTTGGTCTCTTATCCCCTTGGGGGGCTACAACCCAAATCTCAGTTGCATTTCAGCATCATAGGACATTGGAGTGACACCTCTACCCTAACGGGACAAAGAAACAAATTATTGAAACAAATATTCCCAACCAAAGAAAATAGGTAACCTAAATCTGTTCATGTGGTTTGTGACAACATGCCCACTTGGGATTGACTCCAGAACTTGAGATCAATAATGTTTCCAGAGAATAAACTTCACCGGACCAGGTCAATGTAGTCTCTGCAAGGCAGAAAATGAAACAAATCACCATATCATTTTAAAGTGTCCCTTCCATAAATAATCCTAGTATGATCTAAGGAAGACCTTGTGCACGATTTTCTCGTGGGAAGGATATTCGATAGAGGTTGCCCTCTAAGCCTAGATAAACAAATCAACAACCAAAGACATTAGGGTTCTTCCTTTGATTATGTCCTGGGGGATCTGGTTAGCTCAGAACCATTCTCTATTTGAATACCTTTTCCCCTCCCCCACTCATTGTGTGGCCTAGAGCTTGGCCATCCTCTTTTCTCTCCCTCAGATCCCGACACCCTCTCCTCATACCTCTCGTGAGGAATGCTTGATTCAAAAGGAACACCCTTGGGATTTCTTTGATGAGGCTTCTCAATGCCACCCCACCCTGGGGGGTAGGGGAAATCATCCACATCTCATATGATTCCTCGTTTTCTATTTCTGCAAGACTCAACTAGCGACAAACAACTTTAGTGAACTAATGGCCCTAAAGCTCACTCTTCATCTTGAAAAATAAAAATAATTAAACCAATTGCACATATGTAACGACTCTCTTCTCATCATAAATTGGATGAATGGGGTGTCCTCTCTTCAAAACTACACACTTTGGTCACTTTTCAAGATATAAAAAGTTCTTCTAGTTTTTTTTTTCTCATATCTATTTCACACATGTTTACATGCAACATAACCAAAAGGTAGATATACTCTCAAAAGCCAGTGTGGAAATTGACAAAGGATTTTGGAAAATCAACAAAAAAACCCTGGATCACTCCCATGAATATCTTCACTCGTCTTGGCTCCAAATATGAAATAAAAATGATCGAAAATTATTTTTTGCTTCAAACACTGGCCTATTAGTTCAAATATTATGTTTTTTTTCTCTTTTTTGAACTTGTCTTAGCAGGATTTTGATCTAGATTCTTCTTGAACTTAAACAAGGCACTATTTTTGGCTTTGTCAGAAGCAATATTTTATGTAATTTGATGATCCTTATAGTTTGAAACTTTCAGTGGGTTGATTTTCTCTTTCAGTAGAGACTTGTTTTTGGGCACAAGCCACTTGAAATCCACAGACATCTACAGATGTAATTTTGTTCCACTTGCAAAAATTACCAGTTTTTTTCCTTGGAAAAGAAAAATGTTTAACAAAATTATATCTATCTATCTATCTATCTATCTATCTATCTATCTATCTATATATATATATATATATATATATATATATATATATATATATATATATATATATTGTAAATAAAAAAGGAGTGAATCATATTACTATGTTGTCACTGTACAAAATAGACACATGGTATTGGCCTCCTACCTGTTCCGCCAAACTAGTGGAAACCAGAACATGCGACCGCCTATTATCCTTTCGGTAAAAAAACGTTTCCGCCACTTGCCCTGCCAATTGGAAACTAGAGCAGGTGGAAGATGATTGTCCTGAAAGATTTGTCTTTGCAAGCTATAACAAACTAACAACCTCTGAAAAAAGAAAACTAGTTAGGAATTATGCAAAGTACCAGTGCAAAATAACAAGAAACTAATCATTGGCACCATGGGATATGTCATCTGAAGCTCCAGGGAGAGTGTCATCGCTGGGCTATAGCACGAAGGGCTGCACACAGGTCGATCATTGATGCTTGGACGGTGCATTCGAGAATGCGTCGAATACATATCAATCTGCTTGCTGATGAGGTTGTCCCGATGAAGCTGGTCTACCATGTAGCTTATGAGTTCGAAAATGAGCTCCAACTTTTCTGGGAAAAAATACTAGGGGAGCTGGATCAAATTCTAGAATTGCATTTAATGGTGGAGGTGTCGAGATGGGCAAATTATCCTGCGTAGTGCCAGTGGCTCCATCCTTGTCTGCCATAACTCCTGCATCCGCTTTGCTGGTGTTGTCCTAGAGGTAAGTGCCTGGAGTCGTGTGGAGGAGTTCCTTTGGGAATTCCTCCTAAACAACGCATGTGGCACCTTCCATGGAAACATGAGTACCTGTATTATCTTTGTTGGTGCTGGGGCACAAGTAATCGTCCGAGACCGTGTAGAGGAGGGATTCCGGTGGAACCTGGATAGGTTCCTCTGGGAATTCCTCCTCGACATAGGCCATTGGTGGAGTTCGTGGCAACATGGTTGTACTAGGTAGGTCCACATCTCGACTTTCCTCTCTCTCTCAGCATGGCTGAGCCAGGGGCGAAGAATCCACTGAATTACAACCAGGATAACCCATTGTGCAATAACCCAATTCTCAGAGCGAGCAAGGTGACAACGATCGAAGGAGAAATACTGTGAGCCAGGGTTGAACGAGAGAGATATCCAAGGGGTAGACATGATTGCTGTACTCACCCGCCTCCTACCATTAATCCACAAGACCGTCATTAACCTAACGCGAGGGAGCTATCCTCCGTTCCTCTACAAACAATTAAGGTCGCCTTCCATTCAAGATTGAGGTGAGGGACGATGACTGGCCATATTTATGGCAGAAATCATGGGAGGGTTGTGTGGCCTCCTTTTGCTATGTGGCACCCCATCCATAACAATTTTTTTTTATATTAACTACTATAATTTATATAATAAAAATATAAAATTTATAATATTATAATACAATACTATAAATAATTTTAATATAAATTTAAGAATGATTATGTTAAATAATTTTTTATATTAACTTTTATCATTATAATTTATATAATAATTATATTCTGTATCTATTTCTAACATATTTAATTATATTGATAATATTATAATATAATGTTATGATAAATTTAATATAAATTTAATTATTGATATCTTTAATAAAATTTTATGTTAAATTTTATTATATGGATAATATTATAATTATATGGATAATATTATAATATAATCAATTATAATATGACATTTTTTATTTCATATAATAATTATATATACTTTTTAATATTATAATATAGTATTAGAAATATTAATTATTATTACGCTTTATGTGATCTTTTAGGAGGAAACACATGTTTTTAATCATTAGATCCACATGTACAGATAACTTTGTTAGTATAAAATATTTCAAAATATGTTTATGCATTTATGATGATGATGATAATGATTAACGTCTATTGAGACCATAATTGGTTTATTGGACCTTAAGAAAGGTAAGAGATTACTTAGGTTCCTTTAGTATCTTATTTGTGTGCTAAAAAAACATTAAGAGAAGTGTTCCAAGATCACCATAGTTTTGATGACTTAGGAGATTATGAAGGTTGATATTGTGACTTATATTTTGAAATTGTGATCTAATTTGAGTATACCATGACACTCTAGAAGAAAGTGTTTTTCATCTTCAACCCTCCCAGTGTCACAAAGATAGAGATTCTTGCTTCCCATGGTGTTTTGGGAATTGTCCAATGCCCAATTTCACTATATAACTCATGTGAGTTGTTTGTATCTTAGCATTGTTGATTTTCTTCTTTACACATATATTTAGTATATTTATAAAAAAAACATTATTAATGTAATAAATATAAGCATATTAACATAAACCTACTATATGCCCCGGATGGGGTGCCACGTAGTAAAGCGGAGCCACGCGGGATAATGCCGGGACACAATATTAATGCATCCATCGACAACCATCCCCTCAGTCATTAACCCACCATGGATCGGCGTAGCCATACCCAAGTGATGAGCCCCTTCGTGCAAGTGAACAGTACTGGGCATCAACGCACTCAGTGACAAGCTTTAATGGCTATGGCGGTCGCGGTTGCCCTCCTCCTTATCACTAGAATTGACAGAACAGAGTGACATTCGCCTATCGCAGCGTTCATTCCATCGGAGCAACAGTAGTTCATTCCACCAGAGCAACGATTTGAGGTCCCATTGAAGCTCTGGAGCAGAGCAGTCTATTCGCAAGGAACCCTGGTCATCTCCAGGGACTCCACCATGCCCAAAGCAAGAGGAAAGCCGCACAGGGGTGCTGCTTGGTACACGGCCAAATCACGACGCCAGAGACAGAAGAAGTTTGAGCAGGCACTGGCCATGGCGTCCATCCGAAGGTGCAAGAAACCACGAACTCCTCCAATGGCGTACGTGGAAGAAATTACCTTAGAGGACGCCATGCAGAGCTATCCCAAGCTCCCTTTGTTCACAGTCCCGGACAATTGGAATCCACTCACCGAGTTTGGCTCGGACGACAAGCCTTCGCCCGCGGGCATTCAGCTTGGTCCCAAAGCCAACAGCCTAGAGGAGCATTTCACCACCTGTTATGTCGAAGAAGAGACCCCGCCTGGTGCACCCATGGAGGCGGCGACCCAGCTTTTCAACCGCCCGACGCATGCAAGTAAAGACACAACAGAGCCCATTCACCCAGCTTCCGTCGACATCCACTGGCAGGAGCAACAACTCTTCACCGACTCAGGGTACCTCGCTCTCATCTTCGAGCTGAGGAGTCTGTTGGACGACCAGGTCTTTCGCCTTGCCAGAATTGATCAATGGCTCGACATGATTTTCGCGGCTCACTCTAGAACTCTTCCAAAGCGGCAATGCCCAACGTGCACGCAGGCCTACGAGCTTCCAGCAGGCTGGCGACAACATGGGGACGAGGACGAGAGTACAGGCTAAACGGTTCAATGATGTTCTTGGTTAGGAATCTCTTTTCCTGTTCTGAACTAAGCTTTGGCCCAGTTAGTTTTTAGTTATCTAATAACTAGTTTATGGCATACAGTTTAAACTTAATATGTGACAGTCCTGGTTTCCTTCGGGTAGGACAGAACCATGTCAATTTTGTTTGCTGGGAAACACATGGCACAGGATGCCCAGCTGTCTCGGTTTCCTATTTAGGCCAGACGGGACAACTAGCATCGCAAACAGTCATTGCACCTTGATTTTGCTAATATAACAGGTTCCATCTTTTTTACTTTAAAAAAAAAAAAAAAAA
>ML806431.1:174574-201369 GCA_009831015.1 Picea engelmannii
GGCCTACGAGCTTCCAACAGGCTGGTGATAGCATGGGGACGAGGACGAGCGTACATGCTAAACAGTTCAATGATGTTCTTGGTTAGGAATCTCTTTTCCTGTTCTGAACTAAGCTTTGGCCCAGTTAGTTTTTAGTTATCTTATAACCAGTTTATGGCATACAGTTTAAACTTAATATGTGATAGTCCTGGTTTCCTTCGGGTAGGACAGAACCATGTCAATTTTGTTCGCTGGGAAACACATGGCACAGGATGCCCAACTGTCTCGGTTTCCTGTTTAGGCGGGACAACTAGCATCGCAAACAGTCATTGCACCTTCATTGCACCTTGATTTTGCTAATATAACAGGTTCCATCTTTTTTACTTAAAAAAAAAAAAAACATAAACTTACTATATGAACACATTAATATTATTAATCCCAGTCAAAACTAAGAAGTATAATTTTCCACTGCATTTATGAAGACATTAATATTATTAATTCCTAATAAAGATGAGGAACGATAATATTTGATCCATCATCATTGGATGCATATTAAGTTTTACAATGGCATGCATTTATGAACACATTAATATTATTAGTTCCTAATAAAGGTGAGGAACGATAATATTTGATCCATCATCAATGGATGCATATTAAGTTTTACAATGGCATTCGATTCATAGTTGATTGCATATACTTTTTTGTTTAACTTTGACTGCATATTAATTTTTGTTTAACTTTAATTACATATTAATTTTATTTTTATAGATATGTTGCGATTTTTTAATTAAATATTTTATATCTTAATTTTATATCTTAATTTTATATAATTTACAATTTGTTTATTTTTTAATTAAATATTTTATATCTTAATTTCATATAATTTGCAATTTGTTTATTTTTTAATTAAATATTTTATATCTTAATTTTATATAATTTACAATCTGTTTATTAAATATTTTACCGAATTTTATTTCTTTAAATTATTAGTGACTTTAACATTTGAAACCTCATTTTATTTCATTTGAAACATTATTGCAAGACATGCTACAAAGTTCTCTAAAACTTTCAAATAACTACTTTCTTCATTAAAGAGACTTTAAATATCTAAATATGCCTTCTTCATTAAAGAGGATTCAAGTAAATACCTTCTCATTAAAGAGGAGAGGTTTTAAATAATTCATGTCAGAAATAACTTTGTAAGTCTTGTCTTCTTCATTAAAGAGGTTTCAAACAAGATTGCTCAGTCTTGTCTTCTTCATTAAAAAGGCTTAATGAAAGACTATTTAAACTTATTTAAATTAGAATTTTTTTGTTGAAGATGCAAAAAGTATGCAATTTAAAGGTTGAGATGTGAAAATGTTGTATTTTAAATTGATTGAGTGTGAAATGCAGAATTTTAGAATTCACTATTGCACTTGAAATATTGGTGGGGTATTCTTCCATTTAGTTTGTTTACTAAGTATTTGTTAAATAAACTAGTTGAGGACCAGTAAAACCAAAAAAATAAAAAGAAAATGGTAGATACCGAAAAACAAGTTTGATTTAAAAATAAAAAATATTTAAATATGAAAAGAACAATAATTGTAAACATAAATGTTTACAAAGTAAACTAAAAAAAAATGTTCTAACAAATTACATAATATTGTATTATTAAAAATTGTTGTAATAAAATTACAAATCCCAGATCAAATAGTTTTGTGAAAGTATATCTGTTTTCTGAATTTGATCTGACTCGATAACACTTTTGACTCCCTATTACGAAATGTTACTAAAAACAATCAAATTTTATTGTGTGCACAGAAAGTGAAAGCTTCACTTATGAGCATGAGACATGGGCACACACTAGTTTGTTTTGCCTGTCTTTGATTTGATGATTTGTATGAAACAAAATAATTTGATGATAAATATTTGGAAAGATATTATATTCAGTTGCATATAAATATATTTACCTCAAGGAGTTTTAACATATTATTTGAAGTGTTTATGAACCAAATATATTTCCCTTTCTTTTGTTTGAATGGGAAAAAGAAAGAAAGTGTTAGTTTAATATATTTCCCTTTTGAGGTTTGTATCGATAATGTCTACTAGCACTAACAATAATTTCTAAGATTTAAAAATTGTGTGGTTATAATAATAGGGGGAAGAAGTTAAAAAACGATTGATTTCCTTTTGGTTTTCCTTTAAGTGTGAGATATGTTTACCGAAGATCGAATTGGAGCTGCAGGTCTATAAGATTCAGTGATCACACTTGCATGGGGGCTGAAGTCCTTGTGCATGAGAAATCTCTTGGTTTGTCATCACTGGTTAGGGAATGGAGTATGACTATGTTGAAATTTATGTATAAATATTGGGCTGTCTGGTTTGGTGTATCAGATTACTTCCAAACATGGGTACAAATAAACGTAATCTAGATTATAATGTATTTAATGAAATAAAATAGAGGAACATAAAGACAAACAAAGTATAAATCATTCTATTATATTTGATGCACTCCTAAAATCAAATCATGCCTCCCTCCCCAATAGTTCATAATTTTTTCATTAAAATTCACAATAGATTTGATGAAATTTCTCCGGCCTCAGCCTCTCTTCTTCCCTGATTCTACATGACCAAACAACGAAAATGTCCTCCAAAGTAAACCAAATCGAACCAGAAAAACCCAAACCCCAACCCCAACATACCAAATAAAAAAAAAAAATGGAAAAGTAAAAATTACAAAAATGAAAACGAACAACAACACGAAAAAAAAGGAGAAGCCCAGAGTTCACAGCCATAAAATCTTCGGAGCGGAGCCCAAAGTGAGAGGAGCATGTATTAGTGTTTTCTAAAAAGAGTAATTCATATAATTCTTGAAGGATCATATAATCCTTGAAGGAGCATATTTTATCATATAGATTTTGTCTTCTAACTTGGGAATGTGGTTCCCATGATCTTCCTCTAGAAGAGTTACAAATTTATTTGAAAACTTCCACAAAAGCTGACAATGATAAACCAATCAAAGTTAACAATATTCGAAGACTTCCACATCATCATATCCACACCAATAACACAACCATCACACATTGCTTAGCACTTCACTCAAACTCCCATTCTCATTAAAAATATTTTATAGAGACATTTGTGAGAAATTGTTAGGTTTCTAAATTTGATTGATTATTTTTGTATAATTTGAGTTTAAAGAAATGATTTTTTTTCCAAGACATTTCTCTGAAATTTGATGAAAAATTGTTAAATTTGTAAATTTGAGTGATTATTTCTGTATAATCAAAGTGTCCAAAGATTTTTCAACATGCTGAATCTATTTTTAAATTCAGAAATAGATTTTGAACAACCAAAAAAATGATTCATATAAATTTATATAGCCGAATTAACTGAAAAAAACCATTTCATAAAACAACTAGACAACACAACACTGATAAAATATAACCATGAAAATGGGGTGAATTGACTGACTTGTTTCTGTAAACTGTGTTGCGTTCCGCTAAAACACTGGGCCATGTGTGGGAGCTCCTCTATAATTGACGGCTTTGGCCATAAAAGCCTTATATCTATAATTGACGACGATGCTTAACCCCGCCGTGAAATTTGTCTCTGCCGGATTACAGAGATTTGGACTGCAACACATCTCAAATGAGATTTTGGTTGTATTTTTGAAATATTTTCATATTTGGCTCTTTATTTCGACCACCTGTCAAAACTCTAGTGAACTGTCTCCAGATTTGGTCCAATTCCTATCTGCTATATTCGGCACCAGATTGGCCACAAATATCTCTAATTTTTCAGGTTGTTTACGAGCATTTTTGGTGGTTCATTGTTTTTCCTTTAAAACCAGTTCCATAAAACCAGTTCCATAGCGAAGCTTTGGATGAAAATATAAATGATACAACGATACCAGGGGAAAATGGCGGGTTTGACAAGCATTATGGAAACCAGTTTTCATTTCCTCTGAGAAGCAGTATCGTCTTGGCATCACGGGAAACTTATCTCTCGCCTTCCTTTGGCTGGTTCTAGGAAAGATGATAGAAGCTACTTGTCAGCAGAGGCGCATGCTTCCTGCCCAGAGAACAAGCTCGCGAGGTGGTGCTTGGCTTGGAGGAGAGCGGGCTCCCGTTCCTCTAGTCCCTGCGCACTCCACAGTTCTTTGGACGGGGGCTGGTAGTCCAGGGTTGGGTGCCGCAGGTGCAGATCATCTTTCACCCGTCGGTGGGTGGGTGTCTGAGCCACGGAGGGTGGAGCTCCGCCATGGAGGCGCTAAGCTGCGGATTTCCCCTCATCCTCCTGCCCATAAGGCTGCACTCACCATCATATGAACACATGGCACAATCACGACGGGCCGATGGTCGTCGTGTGGATCTGGATGGCGTCAGCAAATCCACTGGTCAAAATCATACATAGGTTGGATAAAGGGGTACAAACAAGGATGGACGACTGAGGAAGCTTCCATGGTCGTCTAACAAACAAGCATTGCTATCTTGATAGCAGAATGGTTTTAAATATAAAAACACATTTGGAATTACATTGTATAGATGCAGCCAAGTCAAAGGATTCTAAATCTCAAAGTAGTAATCTAAAGATATGGTATGGAATTTAATGTACCCCACCTAATTCATCTTTGGTATGTCTCATTAATTTCATACTTGATAGCATTTAATATGTGTCATTAATTACTTATTAGTTAATTTAATCATTAATTATTAATATTTATTAATTAACATACACTACTTATTAATATGTATTTTTATTCATTGATTTCACCTACTATTTATTAAGTCACTAAACCTATTTAACTCTAAATACTATTAATATTTATATCAAACTTTTAATTCTCAACATTTATTTCTCATCATAGATATATGGTTTCTTTTTAAGTTTTTAATTGTGCTCCTATGGTTTTCTCTTTTTAACTCAAGTTTTATCCTTTTCTCTTTTTAAGCGCAAAAGGTAGTGCCAATATGGATAAACCTGCCCATACCTATTCAATGGTGATAAGCCAATTAGAGTAGTTGTAGAGTCACAAAATGTCACATGCATCCTAGGCGAGAGAAATTAATTTATGTGCCACCTACTCTCGATGTCCGATGTTGTAAATTTTTAGCTTGGAAGTTAATGTAGCACGCACAACCAAGCATGATCCGATTGGAGATTAAAACAAGTGACACTGTAGTGGTGATGTCCTGTCAAAAAGTGTAATTTCAACCCATATTTGGAAGTCCAAGACATAGACTTTGATGGCACTAGATGACATTATTTGGAAGTTCAACACATATGCCAATGCTCACTTCACATTGGGAAACAATGCTGCTCATTAAAAATCCCTCATTGTTGGTCTCCAACATGCTCTCTGGCTCATAATACCCACATTATTTCCCTTGGACATTTAGAACTCCTTTAGAAGCAAGTAACAAGTCTTGTCCTCTATTTGCCTTCAAAATTGATATGTTAACATTGCATTCAAGGGAGAACCATTTCCTTTCATGGCATGCATTGTATGTTTTGTAGGTGAAGGGTAAGTGCAGAGTAAATGATTCCATGTTGAAGATGTACCATGAAAAAGTTTGAGAATTGCCTTCTCGGTTTGTGAGCTTTGAATTGAAGCATATCTGTCGTAAAGATGACTCTGGCGCATGTTCCCTATCCCATAATGGGTTTTACGAAACATATGTAGCACCACAAGATGAAATACATTTTTGACACCATTCAATCCCTCTTACTTCAATCCTACGAGACAAGCAGCCACTGTGAGGTAGAGGATAATGAAAATTGGGCATCTCTATTAGCTTTATACTAGCATTTCTTCATCCCGCAAATTTGCAAACAAACTAGTGGGGCCTTTTTTTTTTTCTTTTTAACTTTTCTCCATTTTGACCCATTTTGGTGCAACGATAGTTCACAGGGAACAAGTTGTTAGTAGTTGTTTTGATATATTGTTCTCTTGTATACATAAGCCCCACTCAATCAAAAGGTTGTGGTGGGTGTGCTATGATTTGAACCTAGATTGTTTGGTTACCTTGCATTCTTTCTCAAACAATTATAATAAGCCAACGACAAATTTATTAAGTGAAATTTGTGATGACTTTTATTTTCTTGAAATGTGTTTTACATTGTTATAAAGAACTCTTCAATTAAGGAATACATTGTGAAGCACAGTTGCATGACTTACAACAACATTACATTATGGATGCCATAAGTATCTTATCTTCAATCCTATGTGGTTGTACCTTACCCTAGGGTTTCACGTTTTTTTATTCCTAACTTTCTCTTTTATGTTTTCCCCGTTTTTGCGGCAACAAGAAAATGGAGCATGCTCTACGAATCTTTCGTTTTCTTGAACAATTAAGTGTAAGTAAATTTTCTGGTTTTTGTGAATGTGAACAAAGAATTCATAGGAGAAAACTAGAGCTCTGTGTTATTTATTTTATGTTTTCTAGTATAATTTATGACATTTTTTTTATTTTATTTTAATAAATCAAATTTATAAACCATCGTTCTTCTTTTTGACTGATGATAGATTAACATATTATTAATTTGAGTGTAATGATTATGATTCTATTTTATTAAAACAAGAATTGTGATCATAAAATCATGATTATACTTTATGCCTTTTCTTCTTATGTAACTTTTTCCAAAGCCGTGAAATATCATTATCTTGATCATATTTAATGCATTGTCTTCTTATGTAAGTTTTGACTCAAAGATGTGAAATAAAAATGTAAAATATCAAGCTGATTGATTATTGTTTGGCAAATACACTTAATCTGAGTGTGTAGATTTTTACAGTTAGTCATAATATTTTTCAAACTTTTTAGATATAGTGTATATATTCAAAAAATTCAGGCAACAAATACATTGGAATCAAAATAAACTTTGTTCTCACTTCTATTTACTTGTTAATTTTTTGACATGGTTACAAAAAACTCTCCATGATTACATTCTTAAGCACAAATGCATGGTCTTCGACACCTTTGAGTATCTTCCCTTCAATCCTATGCAGTTGTTCCTGGCTTCCCATGTAAGCGATGAGAACAATGAGACGGATTTGCATTCCATATTACATGAAAACAAGTTTTAGATTAAGTCTCTTTGCCACACACATAAATAGCTTATTCCTTTAGTTTTTATAGTTTTCTATTTATTTTTAATTGATGACAAGATTCTCTCTCTCTCTCTCTCTCTCTCTCTCTCTCTCTCTCTATATATATATATATATATATAGAGAGAGAGAGAGAGAGAGAGAGAGAGAGAATAGTCATCAATAAATATGAACAACTATAATGCAATATATATTGTTAAACTTACAATATTATTAGAAAATATATACATTGTTAAATATAAAATGTTATTCCAACATATTTTGGATTGATCGGTAAATTTAATATTTTATTCCAACATATCTTGGATTGATTGGTGTACTATTCTATGCATAATGTTGTATCATAAAATATACATGGTCAATTTAAAAAAAAATCACATCTCAAAATATATCACAAACACAATTTGGTTTTATTAAAAAGGTAATCGTTGGAGATAATGCTTCCATAAATGTAACTAAATTTGGTTTGTGTTGTTAGAGTTTGTTGGAGATTGTTGAGATATTCTCTCAACCTTTATCTCCAAGTTTGGAATAAGTTGGATCTGACAACACTTATATAAGTGTATTGTATCTATGTATGCATAAACTATAATATCATTATTGTGTGAGTTTTGTTGTCTGTATAATGTCTCATCTTCAGTTTTCTGAGTTGGTATCAGAGAAGGATCAAACCTGACTCTCTCACGAGAGGGGTTGTGATCATGCAATTTTAGCAATGTTAATATTCTGTACATCGATTAACATAGAGTGTGTTGCATATGAGAATATGTTATATATATACACCCTAGGATTGTAGTGACATTGAGGATTGCAACCTACAAGTTTGAATCACAACGATTGCTTTGTGTGCCGTTGCAAGTGTGTGTACCAAATCCAGACCAAAGCGAAGCAACCAATTGGAAACAACATTAGAGTGGTGACATATGATGATGTGGAGAGGAGAGACACCTCAGATCATTGCTTAATTCAATAGACAACTTTCGAGTGTGTGCACAAAGTTGGTGGACGAAAAAGTGACAAGGGCATCAACAGGAATGCACATCCATAGGAACGTGTGCACATTCCTAGTAATGCACACACATTCCTGATGTTAGAGGTTCATAAAATCCTGGACCTCCACTCAACATGCCACATAGGCACTTTGGAAGGAACACATGCACGTTCTTAAGAACATGTGCACATTCCTAGGAACGCGCATGTGTTCTTGTTGTGCCCATTTTTTAAGGGACCACGTACGTGATTTGTGCCCAGTTGCACACATCGCCTCATGTTTTTCTTTGTTTGAGCAAGCAAAGAGGAGGAGTAGCAGACGATAAAATCCCATGATCTTTCCATCGCGTCCTTCTCCACCTAGGTGTGCTTGATTTTTTGTCATTTCCTTTGTTATCTTTGTTTCCTCTCTTGTTTTCTTTGTCTCCTCCTTTGTTATCTTTGCCTCTTCTCTTGTTTTCTTTGTCTCCTCCTTTATTATCTCTCAACAATTCACTAATCTTGCATATGTTTTTTTCAAGTTCATTGTAAAGATAACCCATAGTTTTTCTTTGTTTTACACAAAATTATGTTAATGATTTTGTTGGGATAAAATGAAATTGTTGTTTGTAATACCTTTGTCATAAGTGCACTTATTAAATTGCCTTATTAAATTTCAACAAATATTATTAAAATGGAACTTGGAGACAATAAAATTCGCCCACAAGCAAACCAAGGCGAGAAAAACCCCAACCCACCACAACCACCAAACATAAACATAAATATTGATGAGGGGTTGGCCACTTTGAGATTACTTATCAATGATTTAAGGGGAACCATAGAACCTGGTCGAGAGTCTTTGGCCACTTCATTGGACATCATTATGAGGTCCATTGCAAGTGCCCAAGGGAAATTAACTTCTATTTCTAAATACAGGGCTAAAATTCTTGAGTTTTACATGATTGGACTGGATAGAAAGAAATTTAGAGACTTGGTTATTACAAAACAAGATCTGATGTCCCTTTTTATTGATCATTGATATGCACAACAACCACCTATCACCAAGAAACACATTTGTATTGATTGGTGCATCCACCCACAAATTCTTCAAAATTGGATGGATAGGTGGTTTATGGTATTTGATGCACCTCCCTACAATAACATGGAGGTGCCTTTATATTTTTTGAGAAAATTATGGGCATAATTTCTTTTGGGTCACCATGTGAACTACTTTGACATTGATGACTTCCAAGGGGCGGGTCGAGGGTTCGCACAGGATTGATATCATGCTAGGCACGATCCCATGTTAGGTCCTCATCCCCCCAAGCGAAGGCCTAACGCCTTGCCAAACATTCTCTTGTTGCAGAGGGCTTGCAACATGTACAAGTAGCTTTATCATCCTTGAATTAGAGCCTAGTGAAACATGGTAGCATTGTTGCACTATCTCGGTAGGAGGTGCATGCCGATGACATTGATAGAGGGGTCGTACCTTCAACCTCTAGAGCAAAGGGCAGTGAGGAGAGGGAACATGGACATATTAGTCATCCGTGTGAACCTCACAGATGCGGGAGTTGCAGGAAAACTTGCTATGGGCCCATGGAGGATAGTGGACATCATAGATTCACGGAGGAGGTTAGTATCTTAACCATTTATATGTTCTTCATCGTTATATATTTATATAACATTATGTGTATTTATTTCAATATTTTATTGTATGATGTTTTGCAGTTGCTACGCTCGAATAATAGACCCTTTACGTTGATAGATGCATCGATGTATGTCTCCATCACCAATGCAGCAGTAGAGGTAGAGTGCTCTTTCGGTGTTTCACATACACATTTATGTGTCACATTTGATAAATTCATGATAGTGATTTCTTTATTTTTTGGCATCTTCAAATTTATAATGTTCTTGTGTTTCTACAGGTTGCGGGACCAAGCGATATTGAGCAATGTCCACTTGCGATGAATAAGTCACTTTCCTCACAGGTATCATGTGTTGATTTAAATCTCAATTTTTTTTGTATTTATGTTGTTGGATTTTACTATTTGGTACTAATAACAATATTTTTAATATGTATGCAGGCTGCTGATATTTTTGCTAGTTACAATACTAGTTCAATTTTTGGGCATCTGACCATGGATTTTGGGTTACCTATTTCCACGCCAAGTATTATTCCATCACTTGTACAACTCGTGGGGGTTCATCTCCACCCACCCCCAATATCTTTCTTATTAGGTGCATCCTCAGTGGATGCACCCTATAGGCCACCCATCCACACCACCTCTTCAATCACATCCATCCATAGTGGATGCACCCCTATGCCACAAACCCCCACCACCATTTCCATCCGCGCCATTCGTTGAGGATGTCGCAATAGATGTTTCCTTAGAGCATGTTGTACAGTTGAGTACTCCACCTGCCAACAACTCTCCATCGATTATTGAGATATTCATGGTGAGATAATGTGTTGATGATCAATTTTTGTGTATCATGAATGGAATTGATTTTATGCATATTTTTTTAAATTTCATGCTTTGATTCTTGTAACTGATGTAGGGTGGAATCACTGAGAGATTAGGGTCACAGAGGAGGGTAACACCCTCATGATTGTCAATACCATTTGCGGTGAGTTTTTTTCTGTTGAATTACGAAGTATCATTTTTTAAGTATTTTAATTCATTGTGGAAAAAAACTTATAAAGATATTTTTTCTTTGTGCAGTCTCTCGAGCGAGGAACCACACCTAGGCGCAAAACCACTCAAGGTGCTTCTTCAAGCAAGAGAAGATAGATCAATTTCTAGGATGCTCTTGAGGGTGACAGTGGTCAATGATTGACCAATGACTGTCATTTTGTATTGAGGCCACCATATGGCTATTTTTTATGTTAGGGCACATGACTGTCATTATGTATATTGGGCACGATGTGCCATATTGTAAAAAATGTACAATTATGAATCTCATGGCACATTTTTTATGAATCTCATTGTTTTTGCATTCTATGTTATGAATGTATGAATTTCAAAGTGTATGAATTTTATGTGTGTGAATGTATGAATTTATTTAATTTGATTAATTATTTTTTAAAGTGTGAAGGAAGTCTATGTAAGTAACAATAGTTCATTTTTTCTAACCCATTAACAAATCTCTTATGGTGGAAAAGTTTGCTAAGTGTTAAATCCGTACACAATTAATGGTTCTCAAGGACCTAAATTTGAAAACAGACTAAAGTCCCATCCTATTTAAGACTCCAGGAACCAATAATAAGAATAATGTAGGCTAACATAATCACAATAGAAATAAGAGCGTTGAAACCTCACATTACTCTATCCAAAATGAATCACAGTTCATTATAATGGAAATCACATGTTACAAGGGTTTCTTAATATAAAATCAACACATAAAATATGAGTGCACAATAAAGCCTCACATCAAATGAAAATATACCTCAAATTCTCCACTAATCTTGCTAAAATGTTCTACAATGTAGCCCAAGAGGAGAGCTCCTAAATACCCAAATTCTCCACCCTTTACAATGAAACTCTTCTTTATAGAGCGAGTCTCTTCTCTTCTCTTATACAATAAAATATTATTATTTGCTAACTAACTCCATGACAAGTCAGATAAATATTATAATAATGAATTAGTTAGATCTCTCTTCAATTTATTCATTGAAACCATTTAATTTTTTTTCTCTACCATTTATTTTATGGAAAATAATGCAAATATTTATATTATTTACATAGATTCATAATATAATTGCAATATAATTATAATATTTTTTTCCTAATTGCAACATCATTACAATATCTGTTTGTTTTAACATCTGAAATACTAAAGAGGAGAAGTGCAATAAGAGTTTGATAAGATTTGAATTTCAGCTCGTCCTTTAAATTATAGTTTTGAATATCTCTACAAATTAGTTCTTTAGATAAATAAAGTTGAAGAAAAATATATTGTTATTTATATATAAATAATTGCTCTACATGAAATTAATATAATGTAGAATAAATTATTATTCAAATACAAAAATTGTTCTACATAAAAAAGTTAACATAAAATGTATACTTTTAAATTATAGTTATGATTATGTGTACAAATTAGTTTCTTAAATAGATAAATAAAGTTGTTGATGTAGATTGTAGATAAATAAAGTTGATATAGAATGAAAATTGATATGATTGAAGAACTAGGTAAATAGATTATTATTGGTCCATGTCGAAGGCCAAGGAAGTAGAGTAGCAACAACAACTGACATTGAAGGGATTCAAGTTCCAAATGGAATTTATAGGAAACGAAAGCGCAAATGGTAGTGCCAATCTGGAGAAACTTGTCCACCCCTATTTAGCGGTGATAAGACAATTAGAGTGGTCACAGAGTTGAAAAATGTCACATGCATCCTAGGCGAGAGAAATTAATTTATGTGCAACCTACTCATAATGTTGTAAATTTTCATCTTGAAAGTTAATGTAGCACACACAACCAAGCATGATCTGATTGAAGATTAAAACAAGTGATACTGCAGTGGTGATGTCTCCATCGAAAAGTGTAATTTTAGCACATATTTCGAAGTTCAACACATAGACATCGATGGCACTAGATGACACTATTTGGAAGTTCAACACATTATATGCCAATGCTCACTTCACATTGGGAAACAATGTTTCTCATTAGAAATCCCTCATTGTTGGGCTCCAACATGCTCTCTGGCTCAGAATACCCACATTGTTTCCCTTGGACATTCAAAGCTCCTTTACAAGTAAGTAACAAGTCATGTACTCTATTTGCCTTCAAAATTGACATATTAACATTGTATTCAAGGGAAAATAATTTCCTTTCATGGCATGCATTGTATCTTTTGTAGGTGAAGGGTAAGTGCAGAGTAAATGAATCCATGTTGAAGAGGTACCATGACAAAGTTTGAGAATTGGCTTCCCGGTTTGTCAAGTTTTGAATTGAAGCATATCTATCATAAATATAACTCTGGTGTGTGTTCCCTATCATGGAATGGGTTTTACAAAACATATGTAGCACCACAAGATGAAATACATTTTGGACACCATTCAATCCCACTTAACTCAATCCTACAAGATGAAATACATTTTGGACACCATTCAATCTCTATTAGATTTATACTAGCATTTCTTCATCCCACAAATTTGCAAGCAAACTAGTGGGGCCTTTTTTTTTTTCTTTTAAACTTTTCTCTATTTTGACCCATTTTGGTACAACGATAGTTCACAGGAAACACAAATGTTGTTAGTAGTTGTTTTGATATATTGTTCTCTTGTGTACACCATCCCCACTCCTCAATCAAAAGGTTGTGATGGGTGTGCTGCGATTTGGACCTAGATTGTTTGGTTACCTTGCATTCTTTCTCAAACATTTATAATAAGCCAACGAAAAATTTACTAAGTGAAATTTGTTATGACTTTGATTTTCTTGAAATTTGTTTTACATTGTTATAAAGAACTCTTCAATTAAGGAATACATTGTGAAGCATATGTACATGACTTACAACAACATTACATTATGGATTCCATAAGTATCTTCTCTTCAATCCTATGTAGTTGTACCTTACCCTAGGGTTTCACACTTTTTTGATTCCTAACTTTCTCTTTTATATTTTCCCCATTTTATTGACAAAGTGAAGATGGAGCATAATCCACGATATTTCATTTTCTTGAATAATTAAGTGTAAGTAAATTTTCTTGTAATTGAGAATGTGAACAAAGAATTCATAGGAGAAAAATAGAGCTCCATGTTATTTATTTTCTGTTTTCTAGTATAATTTAGGATAACTTTTTTTATTTTTAATAAATCAAGTTTGTAAACCGTTGTTCTTTTTGACTGGAGACAGATTCATTTATTATTTTGAGTGTAATGATTATGATTCTATTTTATTAAACTAAGAATCATGATTATAATTTATGCATTTTCTTCGTATGTAAGTTTTTCCAAAGCCGTGGAATATCATTATCTTGATCATACTTAATGCATTGTCTTCTTATGTAAGTTTTGATTCAAAGATGTGAAATAAAATTGTAAAATATCATGATGATTGATTATCATTTGAAAAATACACTTAATTCGAGTGTGTATATTTTTATAGTTAGTCATAATATTTTTGAAACTTTTTAGATACAATGTATATTCAAAAAATTCAAGCAACAAATACATTGGAATCAAAATAAACTTTGTTCTCACTTCTATTTACTTGTTAATTTTTTTACAGGGTTACAAAAAAATCTCCAAGATTACATTCTTAAGAACATATTTATGGTCTTCGACACCTTTGAGTATCTTCCCTTCAATCCTATGTGGTTGTTCAGAAGCTGGCTTCCCATGTAAGTGATGAGATCGATGAGTTATATTTTCATTGCATATTACATGAAAACAAGTTTTAGATTAAGTCTCTTTGCCACACACATAAATAGCTTATTCCTTCAGTTTTTACAGTTTCCTATTTGTTTTTAATTGATGAAAATATTCTAGAGAGAGAGAGAGAGAATAATAATAATCATCAATAAATATGAACAACTATAATGCAATAAATATATATTATTAAACTTACAATATTATTAGAAAATATATACATTGTTAAATTTAAAATGTTATTCCAACATATTTTGGATTAATTGGTAAATTTAAATGTTATTCCAACATATCTTGGATTAATTGGTGTACTATTCTATGCATAATGATATATCATAAAATATACATGGTCAATTTAAAAAAAAAAAATCACATCTCAAAATATATCCGTTACACGTCAAAATTGCATGCTTGCATAATGTGTTGCATGTGGCACAAACATTACATTCTAAGTGTTGCAAGTGCTGAAAATGTCACATCCTAAGTGTCTCAAGTGTCGTGTCACAACTAAATTGTCGCAAGTGTCATAACATACTTCATACACTCTTAGTAAGTGTCACAACTCAATCGACACCATATAAACACTTGCCATAACCCCTAAATCATGTTGGAAGGAAAAGCCCCATCATTTGGTAGTCGAGACATACCTTTCTACCTAAGATTTTGAACACCCTTGGACATATAAGAAGGCTATCACTCCCCTGCCTATGATTAGGGGGCACCAGTTCTCCCTACACCTTGTTAAGGGGGTGCCATGGCGCCCTATCTTCAACTTTATGGGGGCACCAATGTTGGTTGAGGGTGAGGTGAATCCCACCTTCTTCTAAGGGAAAAATTTGAAGGTTGGGGTTTTTTTTTGCTTGAGTCTTACTCTATGGATCTATCTAAGGACAAGAACCATAACCTATGGATCTATATCCTCAACAAATTCCAAAAATATTCAAGGTGGTTGAGCCTCTCAAATCCTATAAATTGGAGGCATTTCCATGGTGAAAGGGGGAGAAAGAAATAAAAAAAGAATCATTATTTTGATCTTGGTTTTTTTGTGCAAGGGGTTGGATGAGGAGATATTGGAGAGGCTGCTACATCATCAATCATGGTATGTAAGTATTCTCTTTTGGGTTCTCATTGAATATACTTGGCCTATTTCCTTCAAGCTTGTGTATTCTTGCATATGCTTGAATATTGTTACTTTATTGTAGATGAATTTGTTTTGACTAATCAACTAGAGTAAGAGATAATCATTTCTATTTTCTACCTCTTGCAGGTATCAGGTTGTACCAAGGGGTTTGAAGATCAAGATCATGGATTGGAAGCAACGGGGACAAACTTCATAAAAAAGGTACATCATGCCCTTTCTCCTTCTCTCTTTCCTATTGGTTAAAATGAGTTTAAAGGGATGTTAGTGTACATTTGTACTATTTATATCTTGGTATAGGGGTCTGGTAATACAATGGATGTTTCACCTCTCCACAGGGGAAATATTCCGTAACAGAAAATGGCGACTCCACTGGGGAGAACTTTGACTAATCTTTCCTTGGATCGTCTAAAGCCTTTTTTCCTATCATTAGATCTTGTTTAGTGCTTGATTCTGAGTTAATTCCCTCTTTTATCTTCTTTATTTAAATATTCACAGATTCATTGATGTTATATCCCTAAAATTCCCTACTCATGCATACATGGCATTGGCCCTCTTACTTGCATATTTTGCCAAAGCACTGCTGAGAAGTTCTTCTTCAAAAACCATTTTTTAGAAGATGTACGCGCCCTGCACCATTACAACCCATGTACATATGCTTGTTGCACCACTATAGCTCATGCACATACACCTTATGCACCATTACAACCCGCGTATACTTGCAAAAGTTGGAAAAGAATAAAAAGTTGCAAGGAATTCCTTGAAATTCACGGGCTATTGGAAGTTTCCCAACTAATCCACCTGTTATAGCCCGTATCCCAACCAAATAACCATAATTTTTCCATATAAAATGAGGTTTTGGGGTCTCATTTCCAATCTAAGCATAAGAACAATGAAACTCTGCCCAATTTCACTTCCCCAGTATGGTCGCCAGTTCTGCTAGCGGGAAAAAAAACCCCTTTAACTACACCAGGGTTCAAGATGTAGACAGAGCGAATAATCGTCTAAAAGTCAATCAATTTTACTCTACCCCAAACATACCAAAACTAATCTAAAGAAAGAAAATGAGAGAAGATATCGGGTCACTATACCTTTGATCCCACATCTGGTGATGATCTCCCGCGTACACGCAGGGCCACTCTTTTTAGGAGAGCATGCCCCCTCAAAAATCAAAAGAAATGCACAAATGAAATATGGAAATGCAAGAGGGATGATTTTGTACTTACTTGGTCCAAGTGGAAGTTCGTTTCATCCACTGAAGCTACCATAATCAACTTTTCTAGCAAAGGTTTTTTTTCTCTTTTTGGTTAATTTTCGAATTGCAATGGTGAAAATGAGCCGTCAGCTTCTATTTATAGACTTTTTTGGCCTTTTTCCGCTTTTTGACCCCCTTTGTCATTTTTCATGGCTTGGTGATCTCTTGATTCCATTTCCAACTTTCTTATTGGATGTTTCGGTACCCTTTTCCTTTTGGTTTGGTAACTTTTTTAAGGATGGGTCACTTTTTTGGTATCCTTTGGTAAAAGTCATTTTTCCAACTTTTTGCATATAAGTTAGGATTTAGTCTCCACTTTCTGCATCTCTTTGTCTTTTCCTGTTTTCCATAGGATCGACCCCACCGAAGTGTGTCACAGAACCTTCATTGTTGCTCTAGAAGTGTCATAATTAGGTGGTAGAGACTACTTGTACATGGGTGCCCTAGGTAGATCCTTGTTGCACTTTTGGCATCCATCCTGTCAGTAATGACTATAGGCTCGAGAGTCCTTGTTATTCCTATCAAGATTGCGAGATTAAGCCTCATTCATTTGATGCACCATCATTCTTGGACTTACCCTCAGGACTACCAAATGAGCACGCTTTGTTCTCTCTTTAAAATTCGAAAGCAACATCCAACGAGACTGTATTTATTCTTTTCGATCTCGTTTGGATTAACTGAGAAAATTAACCCCCTGGAGTCTCCTTTAATCCCTTTTCAGACTCTCTAAACATGAAAATATTGTTGAGCGATCTTGTTTCCTTTCATGCTCGTTCAAACTTAAATTTGAAGGCATGCCTGTCCGGCAACAGTTTACCCCTTTTTCGGTCCGGACGATCAATTTCACGAATAAAGGTATGCTCTAGGAACTTCGGTTCTCTAGAAGAGTATTCTCAGGCATAATTATAACCCTTTTTCGGGCCCGAGGGAGTAAATATTCGAAAAAGGAACATTCTCTTTGGTTTTGGTTTATCACCTTTTTTGGGCCTTGGAGATTACTTACGAAAAAGGAACCCCCCCAAATTCCATAGTTAAGCTCTTTTTAGACTCCCTAAAATTGAAAAGATCGTTGAGTGACCTTGTTCCTTCACACTCGTTAAATTGTTCCAGAAGAATATCTACTGGCATGAGTTTAACCCTTTTTCCAGCTTGTAGATTATAGCGGAAAAAGGTACGCCTCGGAAGATTCATCTCGCTGGGAGATTTCTCGTCAGTAACTTTTATACTTTTTCGGGCTAAGGAGACTAAACTCAGAAAAAGTCCATGAGTCCATAGTTAAGCTCTTTTCAGAGTCCTTAAAATTGAAAAGATTTTCGAGTGATCTTGTCTTTGTCACACTCGTTAAAATGGTTTTGAACAAACGTCTTTTCGGTGCAAGTTTAACCCTTTTTCGAACCGACTAGACTATCTCCGAAAAAGGTACTCCCTGGAGTCTTATTTTACGTTTTTTCAGACTCTCTAAACGTGAAAAAGCTATCAAGCGTACCTTCTCTGGGCTCGTAAAAATTACATTGAAGGGGTCTCATTGTGTCTTGCTTAATCACATTTTCATATTTACGTTTTTTGCCTAATGTCGGATCCATGTTGCTCTCAACTGAACCTTTGAAGCATGCCTTATATGCAAGCCTTGTAGCACTTCTTGCCTCTGCGACCTGACACCTTGCCCCATGGAGGAATTTTCCCTGAGTGTCCTTTTCCTACACATGTCTCCTTGCTATGAGCATTAGTATGTTCCTTGCACTTGGAATTAGTATGATTTCTTGCGACACTCATTCCTTCTTTGCAACGTAGAATTCTTTTATTCTTTTTCAAGCTCTTAAATTTTTTTGAAAAAGACAAAAAAAAACAAATATTCCAAAAAGAAGGGATGGGGAATATGTAGTCTTTTTTCAGCAGCACAAAGAGTCTCCCTTGGACAAAGAACATCCTTCCATTTGTTCATCAAGAATTGGGATCTAGTATGACCTTATGAATTTGTTCTTGCTACATAGAGTTGTTTCCTCCTCCATTCGGTTACTCTTCCAAACACATGGAGAGTTTGCGTTGTCTCCTGCATCGTGGAATTATGTCAATGTCATGCTGCCTGAGTCTGATCATCTTTTTTTTTTTTTTTTCCAAAGGAAGTTTCACCCAGCCTGAGTTTTCCTTTCTACAGTTTGTCTCTTGACCTCATGAGTCGACCATCCTGAGAGTCCAGTCAAGTCTTGATTCAAAATCGACGAAGTTATCTTCTTGATCATCGAGATCCTAATGTATTTTCCTAACGAGCCATCTAAGACCTCGGGGTAGTGATTTAATACACTCCCATTATACTCTTACCTGATTTTTGAAGATTTTGAAGTTGTTGCTCGAGCTATGAAGACCTCATCTCCAGCCATCAGGCGTCACTAGATTTTTGAAGATGGATACTATACTTGTATATCTTCGACTGATTTTGAGATGTAGATTCGCTGTGTATTGAACGCGACTATAATTTATATAGTTATATGACATGGATATGTAGTGTATTTGATTGGAAATCATGATTTAGTTCATCCTGAGCATGGGTATGCCCACCTCAGAGAGACAATTTTTGTTTTGCATATGGCACCTCCCGAACTCTGGTACCGGGCTCACTCGATTTCGTACATTGGTGAAGATATTGTAATATATTTTGGCCATCGATTTCTCTTCTGACCTCACTCATTAGGGGGCATCTGTTATAGCCCTAAAATTCACCTACTTATGCATACATGGCCTTGGCCCTCTTACTGACATATTTTTCCAAAGCATTGCTGAGAAGCTCTTCTTAAAAAACCATTTTTAGAAGATGTATGTGCCTTGCACCATTACAACCCATGTATGTATTCTTTCTGCACCACTACAGCTCGTGTACATACACCTGTTGCACCATTACATCCCGTGTATACTTGCAAAAGTTGCAAAAAATAAAAATTTGCAGGGAATTCGTTGAAATTCACAGGCTATTGGAAGTTTCCCAACTAATCCACCTGCTATAGCCTGTCACCCAACTGAATAACCATCCCTTTTCCATATAAAAGGAGGTGTTGGGGTCTCATTTCCAATCTAAGCATAAGAACAATGAAACTCTGCCCAATTTCACTTCCCCTCCTTGCCCAAGATATTGCTGCCTTTTTGTGAGTATTGCCTCAACATTCCCTCATCAGCCCCTTCTTCCTCCATTCATCCCATTCCCTTCCATAGAGGTGATCATAAGGTTGAGAGAAGAAGTACATTCAAGGTGCACTTGGAGCATGGTAAAGAGGAGCTCAGACCAGGTTCATGGAATAGTGGCCAACATAGATTGTAAGGTATAATTTTTGTATGATGAATAAAATAATTACATTTTCCTGTCCCATATGATGGTGTCTTGAGTGTTTTTATTGATTTATACTTAACATTTAACATCTAACCCTAAATTATGGATATAATAACATGCTTGTAGTTCTTTGTTTTCCTATCTTTGGATGCAAGTTAGCCTTGGGAGGAGAGGTGCAGTCAGTGGAACTACCAAGCTTGAGGAGATCATCACCAGGCGTGCGATCAAAGGTATAGTTAACCGATCTCTTCTCTCATTTGTTTTCTTTACATTAGTTTTGGTATGTTTAGGGTAGATTAAAAATGATTGACTTTTAGACGGTTATTCGCTTTGTCTACATCTTGAACCCTAGTGTAGTTAAAGGGTTTTTTTTCCTACTAGCAATTGACTAGATCTTTATGAGTTTTTATCCTTTTTCAAAATTTTTTAAAACTTTCCCAAAATTGGCCCTCCCCTGCAGTGAGCACCATGGCACCATTGTCAGACTAGCACTCCCCAACAGCCTTACAGGGAGCGCCACTCCACCCTATCTCCTTGAAGGCAGGAGCGCCATCCTCTCCTTTTTGTGATAATCTTGAGGTTTTCCAAGTCCTGATCAATTCTATTAATCATAGGTTTTTAACCCATAAGTTATTCATTTGCTTTTGGCTTTGCTTGGTTCAAAGAATTGTTATTTCATCTTTGTTGATATTTAAAATTCCTTCTCGATTGTGAGATTGGTTCATTTTACTTTTCATTGGTTTAATCCTTGTTTCACAAGATCATCAGTTATCTGACTGATTAGGAGGGTCTGCAAGGGTTTGTTGTTCATTGAGTTTCTTGTCAGTATTTCTTTGATTGAAATGAATTGAAATTTGATTTCCTTCAACAACCTAGCTTTGATATCATTTCTTTTTGCTCACTATTCAAATATTATTGAGTGTGATTTTGATGCATATCTATACTAGATCTACAAATGTACTTCAGAAATAAAAAGAATAAACACCAAAATCATTCATCAAAGATTGAACACAAGAATGTAGAAAACCATTGAGGTAGGGTAACACCATATATTAATCCTTATGGAAGGATAAAAATCCTCAAGCAATACTTGTTTGCACATCAACAATAATCTTCACCATGTCAAATACAATGCTTACATATTCTTTGATGGAATTCTCTATCTCCTAGGAATGTTCTAGAGTAGGTATCTTCTAGAAAGCCCATTTATTATTTCCAACTACCCATTTATTCTATCCAACTACCATAGTGGGCCTTATTTAATACCATGGTGGACCTATTCCACCTTACAATGAATGGCCTCTAATAATACGTAACCCCATATTCCCATTGGGTAACTCCCATATTATCACCCATATTACATCTCTAGGTATATTACATTCCACCCCCCTTAAGAATGTTTCATCCCCAATACATGAGAAGAGACCATACACAATGACCAACTAAGAATTGTGGCCAACTGGTACCAAGTACTCCCATCCATACATCCTAATGGAAGACACACATGATGTCCAACTGTTTCATTGCCACCTTGAAATTGCGCCACATCATGCCAATGTTTCCATGGGATTGTTGCTCGAGCCTAATGTCTTCTTCCAGTGTTGGTAGTCCTCCATGCACCTCTTTATTGGTGTCATTTCTAGTTCCATGCTAGTGCATAAGTGTGTTTAGGCTCACACCCTTTTTGTTTTTCGATATGATGTGGATGGCGATATACAACAACTGTCGGAATTGGTTCCCTTTTCTTTAAATTTGCAACCCCTTTTGCCTTTGAGTTAATTACATCCTTAGCTTCTTTAGTGTTTTCTTCCTATTGATTTTGTTCATCTTCTACTATAGAATCGATCTCTGATTCAACTTTAGACTCTGCAATAACTTATGTGCTTGCTTCTGTGGGCTTGTTTGTCTTACTAAGAGACACATCCTGCAATGTGATTTTCTTTTTCTTGTACCACAACTTCAAAAACTTCCTTTGCACATTAATATTAACTGTACCAACTGAATCCATCCAAGGATATCCCAAAAAAATATCTACGTCAACCATATCTATGGCATAAAAGTATGAATGAAACACATAGTTATCTATGGTAATATTCAAATCTTTAAAAATGTGAACATTTGCACCTTCAACTTGTGTGCTTTGAATATTCTTTGCAGTAACTTGCAATCTATTATGTTAGCCTATGGCTTACCTTTACCAATCACTAAGTCTAAATTGTCACCATATATTTGTATTATTCATTTAGGATATTAGTAATATATCCTCAAGTGATGACCAATGAGTTAGTTAAGATTGCCTAGCCTAGTCATCATGCATGATTTTAGGATCTAGAGCAAATCTCTCTATGAGGTGGCATCACCCATTGTACTATAAATATGTAACATTGGAGTGAATAATAGTGTGTTGGCTATTATGCCTTTTCTGCCATGTTGCTGTTCTTATCTCTATTTTGTCAATTATTGTTCTTGTGTTTAATTTCTTCAATTGGTATCAGAGCCATGGTAAATAAATGGTGATAGTTTCAGAGCCTTCTATAGTTCTTAGGGCGGTAATTCCATGATAGTGAAGAGGAGATTCTAATGTCAAAATGATCTTCATGCAGTAGATCTAATTTGCAGTAATAATTTAATATGGAACGATAATCCAATGACATTTGCAGCGATTTTGCACTGATGCCATCTTCAACGATTTCGTGTCTGGATCTCAGTGATTTCAGCGCCTAAATGTGGTAGCTTTCCATGGGAAGTGAGGTGCAGAGAAACTTTGGTCTTAAGCGACCTGGAAGTATTCATGGAAGGCCATTAAAAATCCAATGACAAAGACAAAGGTGAAGATATGGTGCATGGTTTCAGCGACAGCAAGTGAGAAGGAAAAAAGAGAGGCCATGTGCAGATTCGAAGAAGCAGAGATCGTTCCTTGATCACCCACCTATCTGAGTCACATATATGAAGAAAGGAATATGCATATCTATTGCACCAACCGCACATATGTTTAGTGATTTGAGCCTTCATGAATATTTTTTTTTCCTTCTGCAATTTTTTGCGTGCCATTCTCTCAGATCATAGATCAATCTGTAGTGAGAGAGTAGATCGGTGGAGTGAATATCCAATCGGGGTTCAATCATATGTCTCTTAGAGAGTGGATGCTAGAAGTATTGTTGTTGTTGCACATTGAAATCGTTGCCTTGATTAGGAGTGTAGAGCTATGGTGGATACGCATAAACATAGATCAATCCACAACCATCGCCTCTAAAAATGTTGTAACGTCTCTGTCGCGCGTTGGTGCCTGCAAAATCGCCCATAGATCCATTTTCTTTGGGTTTTTTGGTTACATAATACATGAGTTGAATTCATGACAGAGTTAACAACAGAAAGAAGCCACCGAACGGTCCTTTGACGTTGAATGGAAGACAACATTTATTTTTGTCAGGGATCTATTGTCTCCTCTGTTGGACGCATGGGATTCACATCATTTTTTCCTCATCTCCGAAGGTCACCACGTGGGTTATAACGACGCCCAGGTTGCGTTATGATCCCCGCGATTGTAGCCAAAATATCGTTGGTTGTTGCCATACATTCCTGATCACCGTCGTTGGTATCAAATCTGTGTGACCTTTTAATGTCTCCAACGATTTGCCACAAGCAGTTGGGGTTGCTATTTTAAAAGGAATATTTTAATGATGTTTTAATTTATACGGTTAGTACAGAACAAGAGATTCTATGGTGTAAATTTCTCAGCGACGGTGATCCTGTAGCTTAGTGTGGCTCTAAAATCAGTCCAAGCTCCTTTACCAGTGTTTTCCATCCAAAATTGCTGTGAATGGATGTGAATTGATCTGCAACTCTCTGAAATCACAAGCGGCTGAGCAGTTGTCTGTAATAGTTATAAATTGATGTGAAAGTGTTTGCTGGAAATTCTCCTGAAGTGTTTTTGATAAACGTGCAGTTTCAAGCTGCTTCAATTAATGTATTCCTTCCTCTACACAAAAGACCACCTCCGAATTTTTGTTGAATAACTAGAGCCACATCAGAGAGCAAATTGTTCGCCACCCTTTACATGATGCAAGGTGGATTTCTCAAACCGAAGGGATGTGGCCCCACCCTGTCTCATAGAAGGTATTAAAGAAGACCTTTAGCAGGTATTGAAGAATTCATTCTCAAGACTTTTAATGGCATATTATATTTTTAAATCACATTTTATTACTTTTGTGTAAAAGTAATAAATCTAATGGAAAAGTGATAAACTTGTATTTGAAATTTATATGGTTTATGCCATTAAAAAGAAAGTGGGGTATACAAGTAAAGTAGAAAGTGTCTTTTTTAGACATTTTGTTTCCTTTATTTAAAGGAGGAGATATAAGGAGACAAGGATTGATGTGTATTTCAAAGATGGATGGGAATATGTTAAATGAGCCTTATTATTTTTTAAGTTTGGCTAGATCACACAAATATTTTTTTTAAGAAGAAGCTTGGCGATATTTTTGAGTACAATTGTTGGCTTTATATCTAGCCAGTATCATTGTAAGAAGAATGTCATAATAAGATCAAAATTTTATTTGGCTCTAGTGTCCTAGATCTGCCCGAAATTGAATAAGGGGATCTTAGGAACACCTTGCATTGTGTGCGATGGTGAATGATTCCTTGAATGTTTTTTCATAGTGTTTTTGTGTCTAGTTTTGACACTACGCTTGTAATTTACTCTACAACTATACGCACATGGAATCCACAACAAGATAAGCACACAAATTAATGCCAGTAAAACACATACATGAAGTTCAATCTAAAATTCATGTCATTCAAGCAAATGTGAAGAACAGTCAAGCATTCAAGTCCTCAACCACATCAGTAATGGACAAATTAAAGTTTTCAAACTCAACACATCATGGAGCATTTGAAGTTAAATTGTAACTTGCAAACAAAGTTTGTTGTAAGATTACTTAATCAGGATTTATTGTAACTTGCAAATTGTCCTTTTGTAAGGTTACTTGTATTTTTGAAACCAAGTTGAGTTGAATTGAATTTGTCCTAAGGTGCATTTTCGGTTGAACCCGACACCCATTTGAGTCATTGTAAGTCAAATCTTAACAAGGTTGAGTAAAACTCAAATCATTGTAATACTTTGGGATGCATTTTCGGTGGTAAACGACATCCTCAACTTCCTGGAAGCAAGTTCAAGCAAATAAGTTCAAGCGAGCGATTCAAGTGAGCAAGTTGCAAATAAAAACTTTCTTTTGTCGAGTCAAATTGTAATCAAGATCTACCTGCACAAGGAGACCTTTCTTAATGTTTTAAAATGGCTCGAAGTCTCAAATTATTAGAGTTACTGAACACTCTAATAAACACCACTGAAGACAACACAGTGACATTGAACAAAACAACTCTTCAATCAGTGCTAACTTGTTTGCAAGTGACGCAAGCTAAAGTTATACTTCTTCAATCTCTATCTCAGCTATTGAATGATGAGTTGATAGATCTCAAAAATCAACAACCAGTGAAGTGTTCTGAACTAGTTTTTGTTCAACACAACCCTCTCTATGATGATAATGATGATGATGATGCTTTTGATCAATGGTCAGTGAAGGAACAACATAGTGATACAACTTCAAAATCAGTTTCAGACGAAGTTGAATCTATTCATGAACTTACAGTTCAAGAGTTTTATTTTGAGGTTAATGAAGAAAACCTTTCAATGATGCATCAACATGCAGTAAACCCACTTCCATGGATTTCAAAGAAACAGGTTCAGAATACTCTTTCCAAGCCTATCATCAGACCTTGGGAAGAAATCATCTACAACAAGAATAGAACAGGACTTGGATATGATAAGGAAGTTACCTTTCATATTCCTGATTATTCCAGACCAATCAAGTTCCAAAGTGATGGATTCCTTCAAAAAGCTTCAACTTCACCTGTTCAAGTTCAGAATCAGAATGATAAGTGCCAACATTGTAATCGATTTGGTCACAAGTAGAATCAGTGTTTTGATCTCCATCCTTGCCAGCATTGTGGCAAGCATAACCATTCTTCAGATAGATGTTCAACACTGAAGAAACCTACAAGATTGAAGATTCACTATGAGTGGATTGACCCTTGGAAATGGTCATCAACAACCAAGCGATTATATAAGTCTTACCGTAGAATTCAATCTCAAGTAAAGATCAATCTTGTAGCACATAACATTTTTGTACCTCACATAAGTGGTCCCCTTATGGCGTAGCTTTCGAGCATGGCCCTCACGGGATGAGATAACATGTGGTTTTTTCTGCATGCCCACTTTGTGTTGTAATCAAATGGAACAAGTATGGTACTCTCTTGAGCCTAGAAAGGGGGAGTACAAAGATGTAACTCTCATGCATCTTAAGGGGGGGAGTTCAAAATTCCAGTGAAGATGGTTCATGAAACCACTTGTGGTCTCTCCTTTCAGCTGACAAAGGGGGGAATTGATTATGGAATTGAAGATGGTTGTTAGACAGAAAGTTTCGACAACAACAAACATCAAGTATGCCAGATAGGCATGAAATTTTCCAAATGGGCAACTGTGGTCTGTAGATGACAGACTTTGACAGAATTATGGTTCAATAAGTTTAAGTTGAATCATACATAATTGGGATGTTTGATTTTGATTTTGAGAGCAATGATGTGGACATTTGGTTCACATAGATGGTCA
>ML806431.1:201419-222451 GCA_009831015.1 Picea engelmannii
AGTTAGTTAAGATTGCCTAGCCTAGTCATCATGCATGATTTTAGGATCTAGAGCAAATCTCTCTATGAGGTGGCATCACCCATTGTACTATAAATATGTAACATTGGAGTGAATAATAGTGTGTTGGCTATTATGCCTTTTCCACCATGTTGATGTTCTTATCTCTATTTTGTCAATTGTTGTTCTTGTGTTTAATTTCTTCATATTAACCAACTGAACACTGACAAAATTATGCATGCAACCAGGGTTAATATAAACAATGATATTTTCTTTATGAATACAACCATGAACCTGTAATATAGATTTTCCACATGAAAATAAACCCTTTGTGCATTCTTTAGCCTTAATCTTGGAATGATACCACTTGTCAAAAAATAATTTTTCATATTCTTTATCTGAAAGTGAAAAAATATCTTTAGGTTGAACTTCATTTCACCATTTAATAACATCATCCTTTAAGTTTGTCCATACCCTAATTGTCCATAGGTATCCATATGATGACTTTATATTTTTGATATATTCTTCAATACTATGAACATCCTATTTTCTAGTAAAAATATTCTATCTTGGAAGAAATATTCAACAAAAACTAGGGTTTAAAAAATAACTTATTGCAGAAAATCACGGCTTTTTCCAGAAAACCCCTGAAAAACTGTTGAATTTAAAATGCTCATAACTTTACTTCTTGGACTCCGTTTCGACTGATTATTTTATTTTATTTTTAAATTGGGTAATTTTCCAAGGGAAATCCAAATATACAATTAATTTATGAAAATTCTGAGCAGAAAGTCTCAGATCAGATCCTGAAGTGTGCCACCCTCTTTTTTCTTAAAAACATTTTTGCAAAAATACAAGCAATTCTTGTTTGTACATCAACAATAATCTTCACCATGTCAAATACAATTCTTACATATTATTTTATAGCATTCTCTATCTCCTAGAAACATTCTAGAGTAGGTATATTCTAGAAATCCCATTTATTATTTCTAACTACCCATTTATTCTATCCAACTACCATAGTGGGCCTTATTTAATACCATGGTGGACCTAGTCCACCTTACAATGAATGGACTCTAATAATACATAACCCCATATTCCCATTGGGTAACTCTCATATTACCACCCATATTACCTCCCTAGGTATATTACAAATTTTTCTTGATTTTTTATCTTTTGGGATCTCTGTTTGAGTAAGTTTAACTTACTTTGATTTCATTTGTGAGTGTCTTTGTTTGGATAATATTTTTATTCCAGTTCTATGTATTTTAGTGGCGAATTTTTTCATTGTTATTGAAAGAAAGAAGCATTAGAAGTACATCTTGCATCTTAAAATCAAACAAAGAAAATTTGAAGAACTTTGTATGCATTGGTTTTGGAAACTAAAAAGGCTTTCTTTTGATAATTTGGTAAATGTGTGTGGATTCTTTTTGGGAACAAATTGCATAAAGTTTTACATTTTTTTGAGTGTTTTTAGTGATACAAAAGAAATAAAATCCTCTCCTTCCCACAATTATAAGTTCATCGAAAATAAAATTGCATCTCATTCTTTTCACTATCATTCACCCATGAGTAATGAACAACCATGAAAAAAAATTCCAATTAAAAGTGATCTAGCAACTTTTCTCCTTAAGGATTGTGCACCAACATTAGAATAGGGATAGAGCTTTGGAATAGGCTATGAGGTTAACTCTCCAAAGCATTAAACACACACATAGAATCTTGTGATAGGGAGAGAAAATCCAATTTTTGTATAAGCATAGCTGTGTTCCCCCTCTCACACAGGGGTTAAACACGAGGTCTCGTGTGAGAGAGAAATGAATATTACCCCTACGAGGCTTAACCAATCACAGAGGAATGATCGTATATTGGGGGTTTTTCTTAAGAATCGGTTGTTTTCACTTGGTCTCATATCTTCGTGAATCTCAAATGCGTTTGGGGTCCTCAGGAGTTTACCAGTCCACTTCTCTTTGGTTCTCTTGAAGGATTTTAGACTTGATATCCTGCCCATACGCTCAGACCTGACTGTCGACTATACTCTCCCATAGGATAACTGCGAGTTGGTAACCTTAGTAGCCATAATATTTAGGGTCTATACATAAGGTGATGATGAAGGGGAGTCGTTCTTGTACCTAGGACATACGTTGGTCAAACTCACTCGGGCTCCTTGGAGGCTAACCCACAGATAAAACCGTGAGGGAACTTGCACCAAGGTGTAAGTCCGTTAAGAAGGTCGCTAATGTAAATGATCCACCCATTTAATCCCAACCCCTTCTCACTTTTTTCGCGCGATGTTGGATTTCATCACCAACTAGTAAGTTCATTGTGAGAAGATATTGGTTTGCTTGTTCATATTTTTAGATTTTTTAGTGTGTGTTGTTTATTCTCCCTAGTTGTTCTTAAGAATTGGTATTGTGGATGATAAAGGTATTTTCCGGTCACGTAGGATGTAGGGGTTTCCTCCAGAAGGTTATGAACCCCTACCTCCCAATTCACTTGAAGACACTTTTCATGGAGAAGTTGTCAAAGAAGAAAACTATTATGATATTGGGAGTGCTACTACTCCTTTAATTGAACATCATGAGGGAGAAATTGTGATAGTTCATGAAGGTGTTGTTTCTCTTATAAACCCACCACTGACCAACCCTCTTGATCCACTTCTTATCTGAGTAGATTCTTTAGGGAATATCATACCTTAAGGTTATCCTAGACTACTGTCAAGGCCATAGGAAGAAGTTAACATGGAATCAGAACAACTCAACACAAGTGAAGGATATACAACACCTTCCCGTACTACTGGAATGGTAGATCCAAATCAAACTCTTGTTCGTCCTATATGGAAAACTCCATCGAGCCATGATATTTATGAAAAATTCAATATTCATTGACCATTTTATGCCCCTCCACATAAACCTACCATTACTCGTGAAGGTACAGAACCATCGAGTCATTTCCTTGGTCATCCTATAGGATCGACACTTAACATTACTACAACTTCAAGTCAAATATCGAGTGATACAAGTCTTGTCCTTCCTAGTCATTTATAAAGCACTATGACAGTTACACCAATGATGCCTCTTCAAGCAACAATTTCATTCACACCACAAAATCCTATTGGGACACCTTCCCATATTAGATTGAAAAACCCTATCGTACCACAGATCCTAACTAGGGGACAAATCCCTATTGGAGGGAAATCCTCCGTTAGTGGAAAAGTCCTTACTGGAGGGAAACCCTCATTTAGTGGACAAGTTACTTTGGGGGGGAATCCCTCATTTAGTGGCCAAGTCCTGGTCATTACCCAACCTATGGAAGGGGGATAAGTTCCAAGACTTTTTTTCAGAAACCCACAACCAACCTTGGGACCACCTCAGGGAGGACATTTTAATCCACCACTTCTAGGAGGATATTTTAATCCAACTCTGCATAGAGGAAATTTAAATCCTAACCTGTCAGCACTGTACTCTGGAAAACCATTACCAGGTGTCCCAAATCCCACTTGGTGTCCTCATAGTTAATCATCATTTCCTCCTCAGGGTCAAATTGGTTATCCTCCTCAAGGTTAAACTAGTTATCCTCCTCAGGGTCAAATTGTTTATCATCCTTGGGGTCAAAATGGTTATCCTCCTCAAGGCCCAACTAGTTACCCTCCTTAGGGTAAATTTGATTTTCCCTCATCTTTTACCCAAGTACCTCAACAAATGAATCTTTCTTTTACTGGCCAAAATCCTCAACAGTCATATATGGGATGACCTTCTGGATACAATTTCCCTCAATATCTTGTTTATGGTCCTACTGGTGTTCCCATGTGTCGCTAGTATCATCCTCAAAGTAATCGACATTTTCATTTTCTGGCTACTTTAGATCTTCCATACCTATCGAGATTGACAAATGATCCCATATTGCATTCTCCTTTCTGGCCAGTAATTCCCGCCAATTTACCATCATACATCCCCAAATTTGACGGTAAACCTGGAGAAGATCTGAATAACCATGTCATGAAATTTCATCTCTGGTGTTCATCAAACTCATTGATGGATGACTCTATTCATTTGCATATTTTCCAGAGTACTCTTTTGGGCTCTGTAGAAAAATGGTACATTGAATTACAATGTGGATATTTTTAGGATTTTAATTCACTTGCAATGGATTTCCTCACCCATTTTCAACTGCTAATTAGATACAAAACCGAAACAAAACTTTGGACCTCCCTTCTTCAGAAAAACTATGTACATATTTCCAATCATATCCATGGGTGGAGACAACTACAGTTGATCAAAGCTACCATCCCAGACTAGTTTTTGGGAGAATGGTTCATAAAATCCCTGTTACCACCTATTGCTCGTGATGTAGCAATGAGAGGTGTAGTTACATAAGAAGAAACTATTTCTTGTGCCCAATATATGGATTTGGTTTATTCCCAATCCGTTACTTTATACGAACTGATCCTAAATTCTCCCCGTATGTCAACCGATCCATCCAAACCAGCATCTACCGATCATTAATGATGGCGTTATCGATTCTATCAAAAATCAACTTTCCTCATAGTCGACTGGGACTACAAATCATTTAGTATCTACCCTGACTACAGTGCAAGCTTCAATCCCATCTAATTCCTCCCCAACTAAATTATTTAAAGTAAATGCAGTTCAATTTTCTTCACCATTGTAATATCGGGGGGAAAATAAGAGTAAGTATAAATCAAAGAAAAATAATAATCAAATATAAAACCCAAAAACAGAAACACAACCAACTGTTGCTAAAAAGCAACAATAGCAAAAACCGAAATTTCCCTGTCTCATATGTGATGAAGATCATTACACAAGAGACTATCCTCATCGAGATGAAGTATCAAAATTACTCAAAGTAAATTCACAACACGCTATTTTGACACATCCTTATCCACAACAACAGTCAATGGTTGCACAAAATACTACACCTCTGCAAGGAGGAAACCTAGGCCCTCCTCCTAAAGAGGATGCTTCCTCAAGTGCACATATTTACATGTTCAATGGTGTATATTTGACCACTAGGACTACAACATATTACACACCTCCAATAAAAAATGGTAAACATAGCGTAACTAATGGAACTGTGACTGATCCACCTTCCACTTCTGTTACCCCTCCATTTGGACCTCTCCAGATAGAAAACCCAACCTTTGGCTCTATATTACATCCACCCAAGAGTACCATTCAAAATTCGACTTTTATTCCTAATTCTCATGCTGCATAGAACTACAACATAGATGGATATTTTTCCCAAGCACCTTGTGCAATGTAGGACTCTCTTGGTGGCCATTGGAGATATAGATCCCAAGTAATCCAATACTATCATGTTTAACCTGGACGATTACAAATCAAGGCTCTCTCACCAAATTGCGTTTCAAATTGAGGTTGTTGTTCACAATCAACACATTCATCACACTATATTGGATGAACGTGCATCAACCTGTGTCATGTCCTTATCCTGTTGGAAAGGTCTTAAATCACATGGCCTTAATCAATATCCTACGATGTTGAAAGCATTTGATGGATGAGGTTTCATACCTCATGGACTATTGCAATCATTAGATGTTCAAATGGAGGGGGGGAATTGTTTTTTTCGATGTGGAAGTAGTCGATGCTCCTTTAGATTATAACTTTCTGCTTGGAAGAAGTTGGTTTTATGCTATGACTGTTGTGGCCTCTTCGATTTTTCGATGTGTCCAATTTCCTCATCAAGGAAAAATAATTACCATCGATCATTTAGATTGTTGTACACCTAATGCTCGCAACCAAACCACCAAAAATATTCCATTTTTGGGGGACTCAACGATTACTTACGAAAGTGTAGGGGTCGGTCTACTAAAAGACTCTTGGCTCATGGGAAATTTCCTCACACCTATTCCTCAAACTTCACATCATATCACAATGATAAATATGATTTCGACCATGGTACATCAATCCCTTGAATCACTTGATCCTTGGATCATACCTAGTCCTTTAGAGTTTGATATGATAGGTGACAGTATGCCGCTTATCCCAGCAGTGGCTAAATATGATGTCGTTAAATCTATCTCTCCTTCACTCGATGACCAACATATGGTGGCATCCAATTCTTATTCACTACCAACTTGGTTGAATTCATTATCATCGACCTTTGATTATATCCTATAGATTTTTCCATCCAACGAATCTATTATTGAAATGATTAGTATCAAAGAGTCACCATGGAATGATAGCCACCACCGCTCATCCTTTCTTCCAAGTTTGGACAAAATCTATGAAAATATTCAATCTGTTTTTCCATATGATATTGTCGATAATCCTCAAACTCCGATACTCACTCAGGATACTATCTCCAAGGGAAATTTAGGAAATATATCGCAAACCATTAGCTTAGACATATCAGAAAAAGAAGGTGTCTTGGAACATATACAATTAGGCGCAAACTGTTCAACCGAAGAAATTCAATATTACACTACCTTATTTAAATAATTTTGCGACGTTTTTTTTTGGAGCTACGAAGAAATGACAAGAATTGATCCTTCGATCATTTTTCATGAAATTAAAATATTTCCTAAAGCTAAATCTGTACAATAGAAACTTCGCCCTGTTCATCCTAAGAAAATTGCGCCAATAAAGGAAAAAGTAGAAAAAATATTGAAATCTGGTTTCATTTACCCCATACCTCTGACTGAATGGGTGTCTAACATCATTCCGGTTGCAAAGAAACAAGGAACGATTCAAATTTTCATCGACTATAGGGATCTTAATAAGGATTGGCGGAAAGACAATTACCCTACACCCTTCATCGACCAAATTATCGATAATTGTGCCAAAAGCGTAATCTTCTCTTTTATGGATGGCTTCTCAGGCTATAACCAGATAGATATTTTATTGGAGGATAAACATAAAACAACCTTCATTTTCCCATGGGGAACCTTTGCTTATCGTAAGTTACCATTTGGCCTTAAAAATGCTGGAGCCACTTTTCAGTGGGCCATGTCGTACACTTTCCACGATATCAAGCATATTGTTGAGCCCTACCTCGATGAATTTCCAACTCATTTGGCTCATCGAAAAGATCATATTAATCATTTGAGAGCTATTTTTCTTAGATGTTGTAATTATAACATACGCTTGAATCCCCACAAATGCATTTTTGTTGTCGAATTAGGGAGGCTCCTAGGTTTCGTAGTCTCCAAAGATGGGATTAGGGTGGATCCTTTAAAAGTGAAAGCTATCCTATCTTTACCTCCTCCCAACAACATTACCCAACTCCAAAGTTTGTAAGGTAAGGAAAAATTTCTACACCGTTTCATCTGCAATTATGCAGAAAACACGAAAGGATTCATGAGGTTTTTGCAGAAGGATGTCCCTTTCATCTGGGATGAACTTTCTCAACGCTCATTCAATGCTCTGAAACATGCTTTAACACATACACCATTGTTACACCCCACTAACTACATGAGAGATTTCATCATTTACTTAGCTGCCTCTCCTTCCATTATTTCCATGGTGTTAGTTCAATAGGACGAAGACGGTGCAAAACACATGATCTACTATTTAAGTAAAATCCTTTATGGCCTCAAACTTTGATATTCACATGTTGAGAAGTTGGCTTTGGCAACAGTCATTGCTGTCTAAATATTTAGACACTATATCTTACTTCACCTACCATGGTTATTGATAACTTGAACCCCTTGTACCACATCTTGACTCATCAGGTACTTGGGGAAATATATTCAAAAAGGATTGTCATTCTTCAGGAATTCGATCTCAAGTTTACAAAATCCAAAGCAAAGAAATCATTGGTTTTTGTGGAGTTGATTTGCGATCTTCTCCATACTGATGAGGATACTAAGTCCAATGATTCCCTTCCAGGTGATTCACTATTCCTTATCAGTACAACTGATCCCTGGTACAAAGACATTCTCTTATATCTCCAGACTCAACGCTTTCACCCTGATATTTTGTGTGACGACCGACATTGCATTCGAAATCATTCAAAATATTACCTTATTGTTGGTGACAGTTTATATTTCCATGGTATTGATATTGTTCTATGATGTTGGTTGACCCATGAAGAGGCTGAACGTGTCTTAAATTTTCGTCACTTAGGAGCTTGTGGTGGTCATCTCTTTGGGATGGCTACAACCCAGAAGATATTAAGTGCCAACTATTTTTGGACCTCCATTTTTAAAGGTTGTATCGAGGCCATCAAAAAGTGCCCACCTTGTCAGATCTTTCACAAGAAATCATGTAACCACCCTGCTCTGCTACATCCAATCATCACCATTGGCCCCTTCACCAAATAGGGCATTGATTTCATGCAATGTAATCCTACCTTAGTCGAGGGGCATGGTTATATTATCATCGCAGTCGATTATTTCACTAAATGGTTTGAGGCTATGAATACATTCTTAAACGATGGTTGAACTGCTGCTCTTTTCGTATTTAATCACATCATTGCTAGATTTAGAGTCCCTCGAGCTATCGTAACCGATCACATATCTAATTTCCAAAGTCATATGATGAGTGAGTTGCATACCAAATTAGGTTTTCGACATGAAAACTCATCTCCATATTATCTTCAAGCCAATGTACAAGTTGAAGCCATCAACAAAGTCTTGAAAACCATGCTTCAGTGCATGGTGGGGGTGAACAAAACCAATTGGAATTTACAAATCTTCTCATCACTCTGGGCCTGTCAGAATTCCATCAAAACTTCCACTCATTTCACACCTTTCCAGTTGGTATATGGGTTAGAAGTGGTGATTCCAATTGAATGTGAAATTCCATATTTAAAACTAGCCATCGAAATCCTATCGAACACCTCTGTTGAAGAGGAACGTTTCCTATATCTAATGAAGCTGGATGGGACCCATCGTGATGTTTCTCTCATTAACAAGACATATAAAAAATGCACCAAAAATAAATATGATAAGTCTATCTGATGTCATGCTTTTGCAGAAGGAGATCCAGTCTTGGTCTATGACCAAGACAATGATAAACTGGGAACATGAAAACTAGAACCTATGTGACATGGACCCTACATCGTAAAACATGTGCTACACAGAGGTGCCTACGAGTTAATCGACTATGATGGAATCCCTCTCAATGATCCTCGTAATGAGATCTATCTGTGGAAGTACCATGCTTAGAAAATCTTGCATGTGTTCTTTATACTTTATTGTACCGTATGATTTGGTTTGGTGTGTCTTTAATTTTGCATGTAAGGGTTTTGTTTCTTCTTTAGCTGCTTATACCCTACTTTGTGATTGAATTCATAGATGCCAACATCTTTCCCCATATATTTTGGATTTATGGATGGCGCTAGTCGGCATACCCAGAACTTAGCTTCTATGGCTTCGACCATTTATCATTCTGGAGAGTTGGTAAATTCAGGAGGGATTTGTCTTTGATCCACAACCAATAATGTTGCAGAATATCATGTCGTAATTGAAATTTTGACTAAGGATGCTTCTCTTAACGTATCTCAGATAATCATTAGTCTTGATTCCCAACTCATGGTATGCCAACTTAATCGTGTTTATTCCGTTCACAATCCAATTTTGCTATGTCTCTATTTGAGGGTTCATTGTCTCGAGAGGTCTTTTTCTTACATAGAATACCGACACATATCGAGAGAAATTAATGTCATTACAGATTATTTAGTAAATTATATGTTGGATTGGCATCTCACACATAGATGAATATTCAAAATCATAAAGCATAAATAAAAACATCACATCATTTGAAAAATAAGTAGTCGAGACAAAACTTATATATATATATATATATATAATAGCGAAAGTGTGTCACAATATCGTCCAAAAGTACATAGAAGGGAAAAAAATGTGGGCTAATTGTGCCCATACATCATCATCATAATAAGACTACACTAAGACAAGAAGCTCTACTAGTTCTCTTGTACTACATTGTGCTCACGGTAACACATTACTGCTCTGGCTACTCACCGCAACAGATGGTTGAGAATCTCTGACATACCCATTGTGTGCCTCTGCAAGTGATAAGTTACACCTCGTAATCTCATTTAGAGGACACCCATGGTAAGCCCCCTCATATTCCTCTCTACCTATTGGAGCCCTCTGGCCCCACCACCTGCCTCTTTCACTACTTGAACACCACCGCGCCATCCAAATGGCGACATCCCAGCTAGGCATGCCATGCTTGGGTCTGCATGATGAAAAATAAACATGTTTGATATCCCTCATTGTAACAAAAAAAAAATACATATATAATAAAAAATAAAAACACTTTTTGAAAGGTCACGTTTTGGAATTTACCTGATGCGTCCCACTGTGCCCCTTTAGGGAGAAGTAAATCCACACTATCTCTGAAGTCCATCCAAACATAAGGATAGTCTTCCACCATCGCAATATGTCACCTCCACCATGCAAATAAATCGACAGTGAAAGAAAATGATGAAGGATCGTTCCCCAACCGAGGTGAGAGGCTAGTCCACCTTTCCATCCTAGGCTTAGATACCAGATGGCTACATCAAAGGTAATCATTCTAGGAAGAACGATACCAATAAGGATCTTTACCCAAAAATAATTTGCTTCCCTGTTCTGCATATGGAAATCTGATCTTTGACATTTGCTAGAAATCCTGCACACCAATTGAAGATCTTCGGCTCAAGGCACTCAACTGCGTATGCCATCAGTGATTTGGAAGCCAAGTGAGGACTGATACTTCCTGCTAGTTTGGTGATAGTGAATAGGATAGATTGTAATGGAAGATCTCTCACATCCTTAATTGCAATCCTACCAATTTCCTTGTGGGATCTTGGCCTACAAAACTGTGCTATGTAGTCATCATATTGCAATGGTGTATCCCGAGGGCTGGATAAGATAATGGGTGCCCCTCTTTTAGAGAACTCCATCAAAAAGTATACATCCTCAATCTCAATATCTAAAAATTGAGATTCCACTCGAAAAGCATTCTCATCAGCATCCCATAACCCAATTAGATTCTCAAGGAGAAACAATCTCCTTTTTCATGTTCTGTTTGAAAACTTTCAGTAAACTGCAATTTCAGAGTGTTTCCCTTGCTTGAGGGTCATGTAATGCAACCAAATCATCATTTTCGTGCTCTCTTTCCTTCTCCTCAAGCATTTTAGCTTTTAAATCCCTGCAAAAAATCATTGAAGATCATTAGTGAAGATCCCAAGTCAAAATAATTCCTTTTACCAGGCTAAAAGACAAGAAACAAATTCATTTTTGCGCCTGATGCCCCCTGTAGACTATTTCAGAGAACCAATGCACCCTATACATAAGAAATAGGGCGTCGAGATCTAGGATGGTGCCCCTGTCGATACCTTATGGGAGTGCCACCCTAGTAACGCACCATGGAGGCTCCAAAAGGGCCTAAAACCACTGAAACATGCATGGAAATGACAATAAAAGCAGGGAAATGAAAGAGGGGGATCATGCTACCAACCTAGTCTTGACACAATGAAGAATGATGGTCCAGAGCTCCCGCAATTGACATCGGAAAAACTCCTCAAAATGGAAAATCTCTAAGTGAAAAGGGCAAAGTGAGAATGAAAGGTGAAATGAATTAGGATTTTCACCCAAATGACTTTTAACCACTTAATTTAAACCTTTTTCACATTTTTTTTTCCCTTTTATTTGATTTCCATTGGTTTTTAAAGGAATTGTTGGCAAGTTTTTGCCCATAATGTCTTTTTAATATAGGAACTTAGGAGACAAAACTTTTTGGTCACCTTGGGATCCTTTCGAGCATACTTTGTCATTCTTCAAGCTCGCTAAATCATGAAGAATCATCTGTCAAGAGATATTTTAACCCTTTTGTGGTCCCAACAGACTAGCTGTGAAAAAGGAATACTCTAACCTCTTTGGTTAGAAGAATTCTCCTTCACATTATTTTATTCTTTTTTGGGCCTAGGAGACTAAAATTACAAAAAATAACATCCATAGAGTTTTCTTTAAGTTATTTTAAAACTCCCTAAACATGAAAACCACCGAGTTTTCCTTCTCTAGACTCATAAAACGATACATCGAAGGTCCCATATGGGAACAAACCCTTACTTCTTCCAGTTCATTAAACATAGGAAGAGGAGCTTACCGAAGGTGAGTTATATTGAGCACCTATTATCCTCCTCAAGCTCGTTAAACAAGAAATAGGTACTCATCTATTTGGATGGGGGGAAAATTGAAGGAAGTGGGTCAAGTGTCTTGAAACTTTTAAGGTAGCTTTCGTTGTCGCCCTTGAACATGGAACATGTTTGCATCTCATCTCACAATTGGTCTATCCACTGGCCTATGAGTCATACCAATCCCATGAATCCTGTTACTCCTTCGGTTCATTCGAAGAGTGTCCTAGTGATCGTCGCACTATGTTTTGGTCCTTTTCTCAAATGAGTCAAAGCTTCCAAGTCTTGTTTCATGCCTCATAATGTTCAAGGGAAGTCTTTTCATTTCAGACCAACCATCTATAGTATTACCATTTTCCATTCCCGTGTCAGTCCAAATTCATATAATCACCGTCTCATATCACTTTCCTATGAAATGTTTGTGTTGAAGATGGGGGATACATCAAATCCTCCCTTCGACGAGTCTTTTTCTTGTCGAATTCAACACATTATCTGATAGTTAGACTTAGAAACACAACAATACCTTCGAATCTACATGCCTCAATGGTAGACCTCCTCGCTTTTGAAAGTGGGTTTACATCAATGACCCCTGATCGATTGATTCCACAGATGTTCGACTTCAGCTCATTATTCACGTTCACTGGAATGCACTATAGGTACCTTAGGATTCTATGGCTCTATCTAAGGAAAAGAACCATAACTTATGGAGCCATATCCTCAACAAATTCCAAAAATATTCAAGGTGGTTGATCCTTTCAAAGCCTATAAATTGGAGGCATTTCCATGGTGAAAGGGGGAGAAAGAAATCAGAAAATCAACATTATTTTGATCTTGGTTCGTTCGTGCAAGGGGTTGGAAGAAGAGATCTTGGAGAGGTTTCTAAAACATAAATCATGGTCTGTAAGTATTCTCTTTTGGGTTCTCATTGAATATTCTTGGCCTATTTCCTTCAAGATTGTGTATTCTTGCATATGCTTGTCTATTGTTACTTTATTGTAGATGATTTGTTTTTACCTAATCAACTAGAGTAGGAGATAGTCGTTTATATTTCCCGCCTCTTGCAAGTATTAGTTTGCACCAGGGGGTTTGAATATCAAGCTCACATATTGGAAGCAACAAGGACAAACTTTAAAAAAAAGGTACATCATGCCCTTTCTCCTTCTCTCTTTCTGATTGGTTAAAATGAGTTTAAAGGGATTTTAGTGTCCATTTGTAGTGTTTCTGTCTTGGTATAGGGTTCTGGTAATCCAAGGGAAGTTTCACCTGTCCGCAGGGGAAATATTCTGTAACAATATCACAAACACAATTTGGTTTTATTAAAAAGGTAATTATTGGAGATAATGCTTCCATAAATGTAACTAAATTTGGTTTGTGTTTGTTAGAGTTTGTTGGAGATTGTTGAGATATTCTCTCAACCTTTATCTTCAAGTTTGGAATAAGTTGGATCTGACAACACTTATATAAGTGTATTGTATATGGGTTTGTATAAGCTATAATATCATTAATGTGTGATTTTTATTGTGTGCATAATGTCTCATATTCAATTTTCTGAGTTGGTATCAGAGCAGTCTCATCCCTGACTCTCTCATGAGAGGGGCTGTGATCATGAAAGTTTAGAAATGTTAATATTCTATACATAGATTAGCATAGAGTGTGGTGCATATGAGAATAAGGTATATATACACCCGGGGACTTTAGTGACGTTGAGGATTGCAACCTACATGTTTGAATCTTAACAATTATTTTGGGTGCCATTCCAAGTGTGTGTACCAAATCTAGAACAACACAGAGAAGCCAATTGGAAGAGATCTTAGAGTGGTGACATATGATGACGTGGAGAGGAGCGACAACTCAGATCATTTCTTAATTCAATAAACAAATTTTGGGTGTGTGCACAAAGTTGGTGGATGAAAAAGTGGCAAGGGTGTCAGCAGGAACGTGCATCCATAGGAACATGTATGCATTCCTACGAACGTGCACACGTTCCTGATGTTAGAGGTTCAGAAAATCCCAAAACTCCACTCAACATGCCACATAGGCACATTGGAAGGAACATGTGCGTGTTCTTAAGAGTGTGTGTGCGTTCCTAGAAATGCACATGTGTTCTTGCTGTGCCCGTTTTTTAAGGGACAACATGCATGATTTGTGCCCATTTTCACACCGTGCATCACATTTTTCTCTGTTTGAGCAAGCAAAGAGGGGGAGTAGAGGAGGAGAACATCCCAGGATCTTGCCACCGTGTCCTTCTCCACCTAGGTACACTTGATTTTTTTTTCATTTCCTTTGTTATATTTGTCTCCTCTCTTGTTTTCTTTGTCTCCTCTCTTGTTTTATTTGTCTCCTCCTTTGTTATCTCTCAACAATTCATTAATCTTGTATAGGTTTTTTTCAAGTTCATTGTAAAGATAACACATAGTTTTTCTTTGTTTTACACAAAATTATGTTAATGATTTTGTTGGGATAAAATGAAATTGTTGTTTGTAATACCTTTGTCATAAGTGCACTTATTAAATTTCCTTATTAAATTGCAACAAATATTATTAAAATGGAACCTGAAGACAATGAAAAATTCCCACAAGAAAACCAAGGCGAGGAAAACCCCAACCCACCACAACCACCAAACATAAGCATACATATTGATGAGGGGTTGGATACTTTGAGATCACTTGTCAATGATTTTAGGGGAACTAGAGAACCTAGTCGAGAGTCCTTGGCCACTTCATTGGACATCATTGTGAGGTCCATTGCAAGTGCCCAAGGGAAATTGATTTCTATTTCTAAATACAGGACTAGAATGTTTGAGTTTTATAGGACCACATTGGATAGAAACCAAGTTAGATACTTGGGTATTACAAAACAAGATATAATGTCCCTTTTTATTGATCCTCGATATGCACAACAACCACCTCTCACCAAGAAACACATTTGTATCGATTGGTGCATCCACCCAAAAATTCTTCAAAAATGGATGGATAGGTGGTTTATGGTATTTGATGCACCTCCCTACAATAACATAGAGGTTCCTTTATATTTTTTGAGAAAATTATGGGCATAATTTGTTTGCGGTCACCATGTGAACTACTTCGACATTGGTGACTTCCAATGGGTGGGTCAAGGGTATGAAAAATAACTATAACATGCTATGATCTAGGTGGATATCGGTGGCCACCCACCTTTTCCAACTCGCTCAAAACAATTTTCTGACAATTTTGGCAATTTACTATTTTTTAGCAGTTTTAACCTCCGGGGCCATTTTGAGGGCCTAAATGAAGGTTTTTCGGGATCGATATTCTCAATGATAGCCAAAGGCATGATTGATCCCCCAAAATGAATCTCCTCGACGATACCTTTCCAAAGGGCTAGCATGTGCCTAAAACGGAGATGGTATGAAAAAGTTACAACCCCAGAAGTTGATGTACTGACTTACCCAAACTGGGCCCACATGACTTTTGGCGCTTCATCTCCTAGGGTTAGATTTTTGGATGTATAGGGTTTTTGACATTCCTGTTTATTGTAAAAAATCCTTCAGAGCCTCATTGTAATCATCTTCTTGTGAATGTGCGCAACCGTCACATCTCTTTTCAGAGATAAGCCACCACCATTCCAGAAATCTTGTTTTCCGTTGCATTTTACAGTTTCATCTTATTTGGTTATTGAATAGAAAACTAGTTCTAATGTATCTCTGTTATTCTATGTTAAGAATATTTTAATAATCTGTATTCATTTCGTTCAGCTCATAAAATCCGGATCATTGGTATTAGAGCAGTCTGCTCCTTGTCGTCTTAATGCATGTCCCCAACGAGGTCAGGGTACAAATAATTGGGTCTCGAGCTTATTTCTCTTGAGGACAAAATCTCTCACATGCCCAAGCGACCTCTCATGGCAGGAGAAAATAAATATGAAGGGACAAGATATCCTTTCAAAATGTTTCTTGAGGAAGCCCTCACACAATAGAGGAATGATATGATGGATAGTTTCACGCAAATCCTTCGACGACTACCAACAGGCAACACATCTTCCTCGAGAAGAGGCATCGCCCCCTTCAAGGTACAAATCAACTTCAATATTCCTATATTTTAAGGTCAGATAGACGTAGATGCTGTAGACAAGTGGTTGAATCTACTAGAAGGGTATTTTTCTGTCCATAACTTTTCGACTAGAGAAAGGATTAATTTCTCACTCCTCAAAGCTGTTCCCCATGTCAAAGATAGGTGGGAAAATTTTTGTGAGCAAAAGGAAACAGAGGAACCCTCATTATTTACAGTGGCGACCACCTGGGAATCCTTTAGGGATGCTATTAAGGAACAATACTACCTTGTCGGAATTTATGAGGACTTGTATACCAAATGAACCACATTGTGGCAAGAAAGAGACCAAGCAGTGCCAAAGTTCACAAATATCTTCCATACATTGCACACCAAGCTAGGTATTAAAGATTTAGAGAAACATCCGGTGCTCAAGTATCGCGATGCTCTGCATAGATACATCCATACTTAAATGGAATTTCTGGACATCTCATCCTTGGGCATGACCTACCGATATTCCTTCAAAATCGAGCAGAAGCTCAAACAAAAGACATGACAATTTGGGCCTGGGAACCCATCATAGAAAAATCCAGGAAGGGGCAACCCCAATCCATAGAACAAAGGACAGAACAAATATGGACAATATGAGGACAACTAGTCCAAGGTGCGACTTCCAAAAGAGCCCTTGGTATAACACTACTGACTTCCACTCAAAGAAGTCGTTGGTGGCCGAAGTGAAAGCCTCTAAATCAGATGCGGGTTTTGACTCTGAGTTAGAACTAGAAAGGGGAAGATAGATCATTGATGTGAAACCCAGTGCCATCGTTGCTACCACCAAGCTCCAGTCTGGTGAACTAGATGAGCCAGAAGAAGGCGAGTGCCTCTTCCATTCACGGATGTGGGTAAAAGGCACCTTGTGCACTTCATCATTGATAGGGTTAGCCAGAAGAACCTCATCTCAACAGAGGTCATCAAGCGGTTCTCCCTGCCAACAAAACCTCACCCACAACCCTGCACCATTGGATGGATCTACTAAGGAAGCGATTTTCGCATCAACCAACAATGTTGATTGTCGTACGACATCAAGCCCTTGAAAGACAAGGTATTGTATGATGTTTCTCCTCTTGAAGTTTGTAATGTTATTTTGGGACAAATGTATTTATGGAAACGTCATGTTGTATATGAGTCTAGGCCTCATAGTGTTATTATTACTTTGAACAAGAAATTGTACAGGATACTCGAGGCAATCCCTCTTAGTTATATTTCCTTTATCTCTGCCAAGCAATGCAGGAAGGTCATCTCTCAGACCGAGAAATTTGTCTTCTTCATGATTCGCCCTCAGAGTGAGCAAAATATCACAGCCACATCCAGGGCCTCTGCGACCGATCTCTCCACACAATAAAAGGAAGTGGATAAGGTTGTGGAAGAATAATCAAATATCTTCTTTTCTTCTACCGAGGTACCTCTGCACTGCCAGGTCAAGAATCCCATCGATCTGACCCCAGACGCATTGCTACCCAATGGGCCAGTCTACCGTCACTCTCTATTAGAAAACGAGGAGATTAAGAGGTAGATCCAAGAATTTCTCCACAAGGGGCACATACATCCCAACTCATCACCTTGTGGGAGCCCAATCATGCTGGTGCAGTAGAAACATGAGACTTGGAGACTCTACATTGATTACCGGGACCTGAATAAAATCACAGTCTAAAACTGGTACCCGATTCCCCGAATTGACGACCTCCTTGATCAGCTCACAGGGGCCAAATACTTCAACAATATTGATCTGAAGTCTGGCTACCACCAGGTCCCAATAGAACATACAAATGTATGGAAGATCGCATTCAAGTAAAAAGAAGGTCTTTTTGAATGGCTGGTCATGCCCTTTGGTTTGAAAAATGCTCCAACAACTTTTATGAGGACGATGGACGATATCCTACGACCTTTCACCAATACTTTTGTAGTGGTGTATTTGGATGACATCCTCATCTACAACAAGACTTTGGTGGAACACTTGCAGCATATTCAACAAGTTCTGCACAGCCTTTGGCAACACAAACTATATGCAAACTTGGAAAAATGATCCTTCGGCATGGACATGGTCCATTACTTATGCTACATCATTGATCGACATGGTGTGCATGTTGATCCATCCAAGATCCGGGTCATATGTGACTGGCCAGCCCCAACCACACTCACTGAACTTTAAAGCTTCTTAGGACTAACCAATTTCTATCGTAGGTTTGTCTTGGGATTCTCTCATATCAAATGGGCCCTCAACCAAGTATCTAGGGGTGGCAGTAAGGCACAATTTGTGTGGGTTCTATCGCAACAACAAGCCTTTGATGGCTTGAAGAATCATTTGTGCTCATCCCCAATAATTTCATTACCGGACCCGCAACATCCCTTTGAGATCGAGACAGATGCTTCAAACTATGTTTTGGGTGTCATTCTCACTCAACATGGCCACCCTGTGGCATATCATAGTGAGACACTATCAGATGTTGTTCGTAAGTAGCCTACTTATGATGAAGAAATGTACTCCATTGTGAAATCCTTCAACCAGTGGAGACATTACATTCTTGATAAGGAGACAGTCATCCACACTGATCACAAGCCACTACAGTTCATGCAGACCCAAGGAAAATTGCAGAATGACCGCCATCAAAAGTGCTCCACATACTTACAATAGTTCCACCTCAAAATCAAGTATAAAACAAGAAGTACCAACCGATTTGTTGATTTCATTAGATGACCTCGAGTCAGGGAACTCACCACGATGCTAGAGTCTTGTAGCCACTAGACCTCTAGATGGCCCCACCTCTATGAGACAAACCCTGACTTCTCCACCACCTACCAAATGTTGGGCGCGAACTAAGTGGTCGCTAATTTCCATATTCAAGATGGGTTTTTGTGTCGTCCAGGCCATCTTTGCGTTCCATCAAGAGAGAACGAGAAGATGATTTTGGAAGCTCACTGTAGTCGGGTGGCAGGACACTTTGGCATAAAAAAGATAGTGGTAGTGCTACATAAACATTTCTACTGGCTGAAACTTCGATAGGATGTTGACAAGTATATTAGGTCCTGCACTACCTTTTCTATTTCCAAACCGACCACTAAGAAACAGGGCTTGTACACCTCTCTTCCTACTCCCAACAGACCGTGGGAATCCATCTCAATGGACTACATGTCGGGCCTCCTGTCCACCAAAATGGGAATTGACTATGTTTTTGTGGTTGTTGATCGCTTTTCCAAGATGGTGATTCTAGTTGCCTACAATAAGAACATCACAACAGAAGCCACTACCAATCTCTTCTTTGAATGAGTATGGATGCATTTTGGGATCCCATAAACCATTATCTTAGACCATGACAGTGGGTTCCTCAGAACATTCTGGTCGAGCCTCTAGTCACTGCTGGATACCAAGCTCACCAAATCCATTGCCTTCCACCCCCAGACAGATGGCCAAACTGAGGTCGTCAATTGGATGATCGTACATATCCTGCGCATGTACAATTAAAAACACCCCCTCACATGGGATGAGAGTCTTCCCTATGTCCAACATAGCTACATTAGATCCCTGCATAGATCAACTGGACACAACCTCTTTCAGGTGGGGTTGGGATTCCAACCATTGGTCCCCATGGATGTTGCACTACCCCTGGTGACCACCTCAACCAAATCGTCCCCTGCTCCACCAGAAGCTGACAAAGCCACCTGGTTCATTGAGCAGAAACAAAACATCTGCCAACAGGTTTAGGATACTATACATATGTCTAATGCCAAGTATAAGCAACGCCATGATCAACATTGGGTTCCACATAAATTTTAGGTGGGAGACAAAGTTTGGTTTCACTTTGAGAAAGAATGCCTTATAGGTCCCCATCGGAAGCTTCACCCACTCCGTTACGGGTCGTACACCATCACCAAGGCCGTGGGTGACAATTCTTTTGAGTTCAACATTCCCCCTTTCCTTTGCGTACACCCAGTCTTCAACGTGGCTCTGCTTCGGCCATATTTCCCACCATTATTGGACACATCAGAGATAACATAACAATTAACACCAAAAGAGATCAACCCTGACTGCATGCAACAAGAATCCAGTGATCAGATTGTGGACACACGGATCAAGGGAACTCAACAACAAAGGATCCAGCTTTATCGAGTTGTCAAAGCAGGGCAACTCCTGCACCAAAGCAAGTGGCTCACCTGGGGCCAAATTCAACAGAAATTTCCTCATCTCATGGGGGAAATCAATGAAATCGATACCATTTCTTCCTAAGGAGGGAGGATTGATCCAGGTGGATATCAGTGACCATCCACCTTTTCCAACTCACTCAAAACAATTTTCTAGGAATTTTGGCAATTTACTATTTTTAGTAGTTTTAACTTTCGAGGCCATTTTGAGGGCCTAAATGAATGTTTTTAGGGATTGATCTTCTCAATGATAACCAAAGGAATGATTGAGCCCAAAAAATTAATCTCCTCGATGATACCTTTCAAACGGGCTATCGTGTGCCTAAAATGGAGATCGTATGAAAAAGTTACGACCCTAGAAAGTTGATGTACTGACTTACCCAAACAGGGCCCACATTACTTTTGGCGCTTCATCTCATAGGGTTAGGTTTTTGGATGTATAGGTGTAGCGTACCAATTGCTCTGATACCAATTTGTAGCGTACCAATTGCTCTGATACCAATTTGTAGTGTACTCTTCGCTACCCGGGTTCACCCAACCTCTCAGCTTACCATTCATTACATGGATATAAAAGAAACAAATGCATTTAACCAGAATTAAACACACTTAACAACTCAGAGTAAAATATATGGGTACGGCTATAATTAATCATTCCATAGCGTTTATCATTAATTAATTCACACAGCG
>ML806431.1:227691-263323 GCA_009831015.1 Picea engelmannii
AAGTTTCTTCTCTATTCTTTCCAGACTCTGCATGAATCTTAAGTTTAATTTCCCTTGCCGATCTCTGACTTTCATGAGCTTTCTGCTATCAGCTCGACATTCCTTAGCCTCTCTTTGTAACTCTTCAATGATTTTCATCATATGTCCTTCCTTATCCATCTCTTTTCCATGCCCATTAGAGTGCGATCCCTCGAATCCTTGGTTAACATCCTTTCCTTCTTGATCGTCTTCCATTTCAGGGATAGTTGGCATTCTTCCCCACTCCATACTTGGCGTTGATTGTCTGGAGTTTTGGCCTCTGTTGTATTCAGAACACACACTGTGCAATCTAATTCAAATTGTTAGGCCATTAAACTTCATGAATATCCCACACTATTCATAATTAATACGAACAAGAATGAAAGTTATTTCGGCTTCACAAGTTTTCTGAGTTCTGTATGGCTCTGTGTTTTTCGGGTGTCCGAACTTTGATTCAGTTATTTCGGAAATTCCAGTTTCGGAGTTTTGCAACTCCTGACGTCGAGGTTTACTATCCTCTCGGATTCCCGATCTCCGATATGCCTTAGCCCTTCAAGCTAAGCCCTAGCCGATGTGACCGTTGTCTCGTGACCCAGGCCTCATCCCTTATCGGGGTTCGGGGTTTCGCAATATGAATGTGCCCAAAACGCTTGACAGCGGAATCCCCGATTTCCCGATTTTCGATGGGCTCCGTCCGTGCTATCCCTTCGGGCTATAACCTCACCATACAACCGCACTGTATGACCTTAATCAAACCACTCCTCGGGGTTTCGGCGATTTCAACATCAAGCTCATACTCTCACGGGATCTCCGATGGGTCCCAGTCGTTGACTTGTCAACAATCCTTTCTCCTGTGGCTATAAATCTGCCACCTGTCCTCTTGACAGGGGGTGTGGCCCCCCGCACCTAAGCCTTATCGGGAAATCGTGTATCGCGATTTTCCCATGCACGAAACCTTTGCCTCCGGAATCTCCGATATCCCGATTCCTGATATGCCGATGCGCCTTTCGCTTTAACCCTTCGCGGTTAAGTCAGGTCCATGTGACCTCTACCCCGTGACCGTACTCAAAGCTCTCGTCGAGATTTCGGGGTTCGGAGTTTCAAAGTGTATGAATCATTTGTCACCGGGGTTCCCGATTTCCCGATGAACTTCCATCACCAATGGACTCACTCCTTGTCGGGACTTTCCCCGATGGTGTGGATCTCTGCCACGTGTCCACTAAATGAACGGTCCAGATTTCGTCGCGAAATCGCGGATCGCGATTCCGTGGAACAAGATTTCTATGCATTCGAGAACTCCGATTCTCTGATTTCCGACTCTGCGGAATCCCCTGACACGTGTCCACCTTGGAATTCTACGGCTATGATCTATCCTCGGGATTTCGAGAATCACAGGGTCTCGATTCTCCTGAGTTCGAATATCCCGACGCTTCTTTGGGACTTCTCCTCCACCCATGAGGACTTAAGTCCTATGCAACTTTCGTCAACGCGGACGGTTGGCGGTTAATTTCCCCAGGGATCTGACGACTCATGATCCTCCCGAGTTTAACTCCTGTACAATATCAAGAGGTTTTAAACCTCGTGCACGTTTCCCAGATCTGGCGGTTGCAAGGGTTTGTCTTCCCTCCCAAACAGATCCGATGGGTCTCACACCATCAGTGTAGAAACCTATCTTCCTATGGTTGTAGACCATACCAGCTGTAGTTTCACAGCACCGCTAAACCTCCTGAGCTTATAAGCGTGGTCAAGCAACTACTTGACGCACTTAAACAAATCAACGTCCGAGATTGGCCATTCTAGGCCCAATTTTTCCTCACATTTTCGGTCCTAAGACCACTCTACTGGCCCATCTAGGCTCAGTGTCGAAACCTTGGCTCTGATACCAATTTGTAGCGTACCAATTGCTCTGATACCAATTTGTAGTGTACTCTTCGCTACCCGGGTTCACCCAACCTCTCATCTTACCATTCATTACATGGATATAAAAGAAACAAATGCATTTAACCAGAATTAAACACACTTAACAACTCAGAGTAAAATATATGGGTACGGCTATAATTAATCATTCCATAGCGTTTATCATTAATTAATTCACACAGCGGAAAACATGATACAAAACAGCACAGTCATGTCAAATGTGATAAGCATAACTCAGATTACTTATCTTTTATCTACTGTAGAAAACACCAACCAAGTGCAGGCCTTCCACGAACCTCCCAGCCTTAGACCACACTGTTCATCAGCTCAACAATAGGTCACCCCCGAGCTGGGACCGAGCTCCACCCCAAGGCAAGGAATCTAGACTCAGGCTGAGGTTACAGGGAAGATAGCACATACACAACCACCCGGAAGAAAGCCCTCCCGGGAATCTCTCACTCTCACTGCCCACAGACCCGCTTTCCCCACATGCCTGTTCCACCCCAGGAGAGTGCACCTTCTTTGTCACCTAGACAGTCCTTCGGCTGCTAGTCTCCCTTACCTTGGGTTACAGGAACAGACCGGACCAGAATTCTCTGGGCTCTATGGCAGCTACAGGGGTTCCTTCCAGGAGTTCTCTTCTCCTTCTGCGCACTCTCTCACCTGGAGGAGTCGCTCACAGGCCAACCAGCCTCACGCAGTCCAGCACTGCGTAGTCACATCAATCCATGGGAAAACACAGACAAGGCTTCTAAAAAAGATTCAACTGTCACAGGATAATCTCACGGGATGATTTTCGGAGCAGGCTTCACGCACAGACTAGCTCATTTTCCCCTGCACTCGCAGGATGCTTCCACTCGCGTCCAGCACAGGGAATTCTGGTTCAGGAATACGTTTCTGGATTGACTAGAACAGACCTCGACTCATAGCTCTGGACAGGGTATTGCCCGGTTTTCCTCAGGCAAAACACAACTAAACGATTTCTGGGATGAATCAGGATATCCGACAGAGGTCATACGGTTCCACGCACAGGGGTTTGGGTTCGAATGGAGGAAGATCCCCCTCCACGGTTCAGTTCAGGGCTTATATTTGCATGCACCAGGGTTGACACTTGTCACCCTGGGAACTGCATGTGTTCCGTCCGTACGCCCTTCTCCCACCACTTGGGAAATCACGGGTCCTTCCAAAGGACTTAGGTTAAAATAATGTGCACATGGATTTTTAGGAATAATAATAAAATATTATTCCAGGCCTAAGCCCCCTAGGATTAGCCCCTAGGTTCAACACTCAGCCCCTTTCCCACCTTTCAGCCCCCGATCCCTTGCCCATTCTGTGGATGCTCAGTCCCCCTTCTCTCATTCATCGTGGTCGGTCTGCACTGGCAGTGTTTATATTTTATTAATTGACCTGCATACATACAAGTACATCAACAGGCTCTTGGCCTAACAAAACTCATAAGCCTACAACTTATTCAAAACTTGGCTCACCAGCCTATAGAACATATTTACAATTCGTTTCATACATCAGGTTTATAAAGGGCTCGTCCTTGGGGACATTACAATAGGGTTTTTGACATTCCTATTTATTGTAAAAATGCCTTTAGAGCCTCATTGTAATCATCTTCTTGTGAATGAGCGCATCTGTCACATCTTTTCTCAGAGATAAGCCGCCACCATTCCAACAAGCTTGTTTTCCACTGCATTTTACAGTTTCAGCTTATTTCGTTATTGAATAGAAAACCAGTTTGACTGTATCTCTGTTATTCTATGTTAAGCATATTTTAATAATCTGTACAGTTTTGACTTATTTCATTATTGAATAGAAAACCAGTTTTACTGTATCTCTATTATTCTATGTTAAGCATATTTTAATAATCAATATTCATTTCGTTTTGCTCATAAAATCCAGATCATTCTAGGCATGATCTCATGTTAGGTTCTCGTCCCCCCAGGAAAAGGCCTAACCCCCCTACCTAACATCCTCCTGTTGTAGAGGGATTACATAAAGTACATATATCTCTATCATCCTTGATGCGGAGCCTAGTGAAATATGGTATCTTTGTTGCACTATCTCGGTAGGAGGTGCTTGTTGGTGACATTGATAGAGGGGTTGAACCTTCATCCCCTAGAGTAGAGTGCAGTGAGGAGAGGGCACATGGACATAAAATTCGTCCATGTGAACCTCATAGATGCTTGAGTTGTAGGAATACTTGCTATGGGCCTATGGAGTCCAGTGGAAAACATAGCTTCATGGAGGAGGTTAGTATCTTAACCATCTCTATTTTCTTCATTGTTATATATTTATATAGTATTCTATGTTTTTATTTCAATATTTTATTGTATGATGTTTTGAGGTTGATACGCCTAAATAAAATTCCCTCTACGTCGATAGCTACATCGATGTCTATCTCCATCACCGATGCAGTGGTAGAGGCAACCTTTTCTTTCAGTGTTCTGCATACACATGTATGTGTTACGTTTGATAAATTCACCATAGTGATTTCTTTATTTTTTGGAATCCTCAAATTTATAATGTTCTTATGTTTCTATAGGTTGCGAGACCAAGCGGTGTCGAGCAATGTCCACCTGGGATGGAAAAGTCACTTTCCTCACAGGTATCAGGTGTTGAGTTAAATCTCATTTAAATATCAAATTTGTTGTATTTATGTTGTTGGATTTTACTATTTGTTACCAATAACAATATTATTAACATGTATGCAGGATGCTGATATTTTCACTAGTTACAGTACTAGTTCAGTTTTTGGGCAGCTGACCATGAATTTTGTGTTACTTATTTCCAGGCCAGGCATTATTCATTCACTTGTACAACTCATGGGGGGTCAATTTCCGCCCACCCCCAATATATTTCTTATTTGGTGCATCCTCAGTGGATGCACCCACAGGCCACCCATCCGCACCACCTCTTACATCATATCCATCAACAATGAATGCACCTGTATGCCACCCACCCCCACCACCATTTCCATTTGCACCATCCATTGAGGCTGCCACAATAGATGTTTCCTCAGAGCAAGTTTTACAACTGAGCACTCCACCTGCCAAGGACTCTCCATTGATGCGCTTGATATTCACGGTGAGATAATATGTTGATGATCATTTTTTATGTATCATGAATGGAATTGATTTTATGCATATTTGTTTGAATTTCATACTTTGATCCTTGTAACTGACACAGGGTGGCATCGCTAAGAGATTAGGGTCATGGAGGAGGGTAATACCCTCACTATTGTTAGTACCATATGCAGTGAGTTGTCTTACGTTGAATTACAAAGCATCATTTTGTAAATCTTTTAGTTTATTGTGGAAAAAAACTTATAACGATGTTTTTTCTTTGTGCAGTCTTCGTAGCGACGAACCACACCCAGGAACAAAACCACTTGAGCTGCTTCTTAGAGAAAGAGAAGAAAGATCAATTTCCAGGATGCTCGTGAGGGTGGCAAGGGTGGAAGTGTTCAATGAGTGACCAATGACTATCATTTTGTATCTAGGCCACCATATGGTTGTTTGTTATGTTAGGGCACTTGCTGCTGTTATGTATAATGGGCACGATGTGCCATATTGTAAAAATTTTACAATTTAGATTGTTGAATACACACACACACACATTTCATGGCACGTTTTTTATGAATCCATTGTTTATGCATTTTATGTTGATGAATGTATGAATTTCAAAGTGTTTGCATTTCAAGGTGTATGAATTTTATGTGTGTGAATGTATGAATTTATTTAATTTGATTAATTAATTTTTAAAGTGTGAAGGAAGTCTATGTAAGTAAGAATAGTTCATTTTTTCTAAAGTGATTATAAATACTTGTGTTACACATTAACGGATCTCTTATGGTGGAAAAGATTGATAAGTGCTAAATCCATACACAATTAATGGTTCTTAAGGACCTAAATTTGACAAAAGACTGAAGTCACATCCTAGTTAAGACTCCAAGAACCAATAATAAGAATCATGTAGGATAACATAATCACAATAGAAATAAGAGATTTTAAACCTCACATTACTCTATCCAAAATGAAGCATGGTTTATTATAATGGAAATCTCAACATGTTACAAGGGTTTCTCAATAAAAAATCAATAGATAAAATGAGTGCACAATAAATCCTCACATTAAATTAAAATGTACCTCAAATTCTCCACTAAGCTTGCCAAAATGTTCGACAATGTATCCCAAGAGGAGAGCTCCTAAATACCCAAATTCTCCACCCTTTACAATGGAGAGAGATAACTCTTCTTTACAGAGTGAGTCTCTTATCTTATACAATAAAATATTATTTTTTGATAACTAACTCCATGACAAGTAAAATAAATATTATAATAATGAATTAGTTAGATCTCTCCTCAATCCATGGTTGACCATGTTACAATATGCAAACATTAGCCTCTCCAACACAATTCTCCCTCATCCAAAAATAGTAGTAGTATGCACCAAATAATGCTCATGAAGGGGACACACCACCAAAAATAGGCATCAAGCCAATTCAAATGCCAAGTGTCCACATGGAATTTTCCCTCCAAGAATGTGCATGCATGCAACCACTCTACATGTTTGAATTCCAAGGTGGCCAACTCCATGGATGAATGTGCAAGATGCCAAGTGCATGGGGCATCCACAACAAAGTATGTAATCAATGCCTAGCCTTTCCTTTCCTTTCCTTTTCTTTCCTTGCTTGCCTTTGCTTGCCTTTCCTTTGCCTTGCCCTGCGTCCCCTTACCTTGCCTTGCCTTTCCCCATCTTGCCTTACCTTTCCTTGGATTTCCATGCCATACCATACCATGCCTTTTATTGACTTTCCATGTCATGCCTTGCCATGCCATTCCTTACCTTTCCATGCCATGCCTTTCCTTTCCTTCACTTTCCATTCCATGTCATTCCATGCCTTGTCATTCCTTTCCTTTCCATTCCATTCCATGCCTTACCATGCCATGCCATGCAATTCCTTACCTTACCATGCCATACCATGCCATGCCTTGTAATGCCATGCCTTTCCACACCTTAATTTGCCATTCCATGCCATTCCATGCCTTGCCTTGCCTTGCCATGCCATGCCTTGACTTTCCATGCCATGCCATGCCCTGCCTTTCCATGCCATGCCATTACATGCCATTCCTTTCCTTGCCATGCCATGCCTTTCCTTTCCTTTCCATGCCATGCCTTGCCATGCCATGCCTTTCCTTTCCATGCCATGCCTTGCCTTGCCATGCCAGATCTTGCCTTGTGATGCCATGCCTTGCCTTGACATTCCATGCCTTGCCTTGCCATGCCTTTCCATGCCTTTCCATTCCATGACATGCCTTTCCTTGCCTTTCCTTGCCATTCCATGCCTTTCCTTGCATTTCCATGCCATGCCTTGCCTTTCCATGCCATGCCATTCCATGCATTTAATTTCCTTTCCTTGTTATTCCATGCCATGCCTTTCCTTGCATTTCCATGCTATGCCTTGCCTTGCCATGCCATGCCATTCCATGCATTTCATTTCCTTGCCTTGTTATGCCATGCCATGCCATGCCTTTCCTTTCCATGCCATGCCTTGCCTTGCCTTTCCTTGCCATGCCTTTCCTTTCCTTTCCTTTTCAAGCCATGCCTTGCTTAAGATAAGTGTAAAATTATCTAAGACATACTCAACAACTTGAATCACCCAAATTGGAGGTGTTTTAAGACCCGTGCATGCATTTTTGTGAAGTCTAGCATGCATTTTCCACCAGGCCATAAATTATAGTTTAAAAGAAAAACATGTATTTCTTAAGTGTGAGTGTGTATTTTTAGATGTTGAGGCTCTAACAAGATTGAATTAGAAATAATATAAACCCTAATACTAATCATATATGTCATCATATATCAAGAACATTTTCATCTACATCTTGCTCAACCTCTTCAACTTCTTAATCTAACACATCTATCTACTCCCTATGTCTAGTGCATCATAAGCATGGATTTTAGTGTTCAAGATCAATTTCAATTTTTTTTTACTATATTATACAAGTGTCAGACCTTTGATGCCCAGGTTCATCGTCAAACCAATACTGAGATTTCGACGTAATCTTTCTACCCGTCCAACTCAACCCCGATGGACTTCAAGCTCTCATGCGTCGTCACTTCGACAAATGTTTCCCACCCTAACATCATTGATATGATGTACATTATCCGCACTAGCATCAACACTTCGATGTATTTACCATGATATATAGTTGGACCACTGATGAACTACACCCTGTAGAGCGTCGCCCCTCCGACGTAGGCGACCGACCATGAGATCACAATTTCAATGGTGCCCACATCGAATTTCCAACAATCTTTATGCGAGTCAATGTTGTAGTAATGATCAAGGTCATTGATAAAAGGACGACGACTTGGATGATTATGATTTTCTAAAAAATTCCATGTGGCATCCCAATGTGTCAAAATTTAGATGACTGGTTGCGACGAAAGTCTATTTTGTTAAATCCCTCCACAACTGCCACATGGCATTTTTTTTACGTCAAACATACGACAGATGGATAGGGTTGTCGATAGTGCAATGAAAGGCCTTTTATGAACCTATGGAATTGGATTCATTGAAATATAGATGTGCATTCGTTGGAAGGGCGTCGAAAAATGTGCCAAATGTATTAGTGAAATTAGAAATGGCTAATGCATTCATACATGATTTCCTTTTTTAGGTGATGGAGTGTTTTGGATTCGGTCCAAACTTCATAAGATGCATTTTATCTTGAATCAACATTCCTTTGATTTCCCCTCTAGTTAATGGCATAAATTCAACCTTCTTTCAAGTCAACAGAGGCCTCCATCAAGGATATCCATTTTCACCTTTACTTTTCATCATTGTGGCTTAAGTTCTCAGTAGAAAACTTGAACAAGAAAGAGAGAATGGGAACCTCCTTAGCCTTCAAATTGCTCAAGGATTAAAAAATATGAATCATTTTCAATTCACATATGACACCCTTCTTTTGGGGGGTTCCTCTGTAACCATTTATTAAAGTCATCCTAGACTCCTTCCTCGATGCCTCAGGTGGAGATGCCGATAACATAAAATGTCAAGTTTTTGGATGGAATGCTTCACCTCAAACCTTGAGGGCCATAACTAATGTCTTCCAATTCTCCCTAGCTAAAAAATAGTCCTCCTTCATATACTTATGGATTCGAATCTCCCTTAAATCCTCCTACTCCCAGGTATGGAATTTTTTTTCTTCCATAAAATTAGTAAGAAATTAACTTACCGGGGCACACAATGGTTAAACCTAGTTGCACGAGTCATCATAATAAAATTTGTTCTATCATCTCTTCCCATCTACCAATTCTCATCCATTCTATATCCAAAGTGCATTTCAAACCAAATGACCAAAAGAATTAGAACTTTCATATGGAAAGGAGGGAAAACGACCCAAAATATTCCATTTGGTCAATTGGAATCAGGTCACTGGTGAAAAAAATCATGGAGGGCTAGGTATTAGGGAGCCAACTCTCATGAACACAACCATCGGGGCTAAAGTGATTTGGAGTTTAATCATAGGGAAGCTCACCTGGTGGAAGCAAACAATCTGGCAAAAATACTTCAGAGGTGACATGCTCAAAAGTATCGATTTGTACCCAAAATTTGAAACATGCTCCCCTATTTTCAAACTTCTCCTTGCTACTAGGATGATAATTAGAGCTGAACTAAATTGGATTCTAGGGAATGAGCATAGAATTAATCCTTGGGATGACCAGATAATGGAGACAAAGAGACACCCTATGCTCGTTACCGTCCTTCCTCTTTGTGCATGGATGGAATATCAGAGCTTCCTCTCCCTTTCCTATCTCTCCTCTTGGATGGTTGATGGTATATGGGACAACTGGAATACTATATACCTCGTAGCACACCTCTCGACTCCTTTTTACTCTTTCCTACTCTTTCCTACTCACCCTTCAGGGATGCGCTCCTAGAGATCAGAAATCTAGTGATTATTTTGGATGGGGTAACTTGAACCTTGATGTATACTGTAAACAAAAGATACCAGTTTCTTGATGAGGCAGAGCTTCAACACCCCCACTCCAGCTCATGGAAAGTGATTTGGCATCCAAAAGGTATGCCAAAAATAAATTTCTTTTGTTGTCTTTTGGTGCATAAAAAATCGCTAGCTCTAAAAATTTGAAGAAAAGAGGAATAAGTGGTCCATTAATCCGAAAAATCCTTAGATGCTAATAAATTAAAATACACATAAACATCTACTTGATCTTCGAAATAAAATGACCGCTTGACTATTTTGCAAATTACATGTGAAGAACTTATCTAACCAAATCCAATTTAATGATAAATGAATTGCAAAATAATTGAGCTTGAAATGAACAAAAATAATATAATCACATACACAAGTTGGAAAAAAGGAGTTCACCCAATTTTGGCTACCTCTCCGGGTCCACTTCCAATTGAGACTTTTTTTATTAATGCTCAAATGATTGCGTTTTACAATGACCATTTTACATGTTGCTCAAATGCATAAATGGAGTGCACCGTTGGATTCCTGGAGAAAAATCATGAAAAATCGATACAAAATTCTTGAAATTCCATGAAGGTACCATTTGGCACACTTTATAGTGTAGCCTCACAACTTCGGTACCCTTGGCCACGAGTTGCGAGACAAACTATGCATTAAGTGTTCGTGTGTACAATCCTAGGTAACGCGCCCATTAAATAGGTGTGGGCCCTAACCTATTGTCTGAGTTTTTAGGCATGCATTAAATATATTTTTGGCAGGTTCCATAACCAAGTTACATGTATAGAGGAATTGGTTAAGTAGTTTGGGTTATATGTGGCAAGTTAGGGGTTCGAGCCCCACCGACCGCTGCATTTTGTTGGAACATATGTATTGTTTCACCCGTTGATGTTTCCATCAATCCTTTCTTTAAATAAGTGTGGGTTATATGGTATGTATCAATACCAAGGGCCAAGGGTTGAGGGCTTATACCCTTGGCCCTTTGTCCGCCAATTTGAACTTTATACAAACTTAAAACATTTTGGCAATATGTAATGTTAAGTAACATTGTAAGGGAACAATGGTAGTGGAGAGTTTGCTAAATATTTGGGAGGTTATGGAGGTCATGGGTTCGATCCCCGTTGACTCCATAATTTTACATACATTGACCATTATTCGTCGTTGGAAGGCGACCGCGTGGTGACCTCTCATAAGCTCTCCAATGCCACATGTCATCATGTAATTCACCCACTTGTCAACCTAGAATTCATACACCCAGAGGTATGATCTACCCAGTAGGCTTCCAATAACCATGTGCCACGTGTCACCCTTGAAGTGGTGACATGTGTCACCTCTTTTGCCCATGTATTTTGACCTTTGACTTGGTTGACTGGAACTTTGACCGCTTATAAATTTTGCATACAAACTCTGTTTGAGGAAAAAATTGCGTCATTGGAAAGCTATCACCGAGATCTATGCAATGATGTCGTTTTTGGGACAATTTGGAGAATTTTAATTTTGAGCATTTCTGAACCATTCTAGACCTCTATGGATGTTCCAAATCGCCCTGGACCTCTGTGAGCATTCCCATATCCTTATGGATCATTCGTCCCCATTGGAAGGCTCTTGGAACAAGTTTTTTGATTACTCAACAATTAAGTGAGGGTAGAGTTCCCTCACCATTCCAATCTCCATCCATTTGTCTTTACTTGGTTTAACCCCTTTAAGACCAACTCGAAGATATTCCACATCACCTCGCTGTGAAGTTATAATCCTTCTATTGAGAATGGCATCTTCCTTTAGCTTGTCCAAATATTCTGGAGCAAAATCATCAACTGCTGGAACTTGAATACTTTCATCTTCATCCATAATTATAGGAGGCTCATAAAGCTTCAAATTCTCAACATTTACCACTGAATACATTTACATGTAGGATGGTATATCTAAATGAAAGACATTAGTACCAATCTTCTCTAAGATCTTGAATGGACTATCGGATTGACATTAGCTTTTAACCTTCACCTTTCATTATATCTTTGCTGATATGTAACCATAATTGATCACTGACTTTCAAACTGATGATCAGCTCGATGTTCGTCATGTCTTTCTTTATACTTGGCTTGGTTCTTCTCCAATTGTTCCTGTACTGATTTATTTACATGTTGAATCTTTTGAATGAACCTTTTAGCTTTATCTGTATCATCCTATCCATCTTCTTTACCTGCTTCTCCAAACGAAAATTCCATAGGTGATTTAGGTAGGTACCCCAAACATACTTCAAAAGGTGTTTTTTGATAAGATGAATGCATGACATGATTATAGGCATGTTGGATACAAGGTAACTATTCATCCCATAATTTAGGATGCTTGCTACAGTATCCTCGAAGTAGATGTACCACTTTTCTGTTGACCACCTTTGTCTATCCCTCTGTTCGCAGAAGAAAAGTTGTGCTCTTATTCAAGTTAGTGTCCATTAGCTCCCATAAATGAGACCAAAATTTCCCAAAAAGTGAGTCTCGATTTGATATGATAGATGTCGAAAGTCCAAAATGAACCCATACATTAGCAAAGAACATATGTGTTGTATGTTCAGTTGTGACATGTTTCTTGCATGGTATTAGAATACACATCTTGCTGAATCTGTCCACCACGACATATAGATAATCATGACCTGTCCTGGACATCGAAAACCCCCTACAAAGTCTATGGAGATACTTTCCCATCGCTTTGAAGGTACTGGAAGTGGTGTATATAATCCTAGCTTTCTGTTGCTAGGCTTACTTGTGACACACATGACACACCCTTTTATATACTTGGAAACTGTTTCATTCATTCGAGGCCAATAACAATAACTTTGTAGCTGCGTAACTGTCTTACCAACCCCAAAATGACCATAGATGAGAGACATGTGAGATTATTTGATTACATTTACTCTTTCATCTCTTGTTATACATAGTTTCCAAGATGATATAAAAAACTGTCATGCACATAATAATATGACTACTGATTTTCGTGAGTTAACACATCATATACTTCTTTAAAATAATCATCCTTAGCATATTTTTCTGCACAGCTTTCATGTGCTAAAGGATTATACCTGAGTATTGTAGATGCATTAATTATTGGTCTTGATAACATATCTGCAACCTTAATATGAATGCCCTTCTTATACTTGATTACCAAATGAAATTGTTGTAGAAAACCCATCCACCTGAAGTGTCGTGACTGATGTAGCTTGGTATATGAAATCAAATACTGTAATGGCTGATGATCGATATGAATTATTGTTTAATTTCCCATTAAGTAATGCTTCCATTTCTTTACACTTTGTACCAACACATACAGTTCCTTATCACACATTGGATAGTTAATCACAACTTGAGTGAAAGTCTCAGAATGATAACATATAGGTTTATCTCATTGTATCAAGACTAAACCCATAGCATATCCGCTTGCATCAGTTTGAATCTCAAATGAATGCTGTAAATACAACATTGCCAAAACTGGTGTGGTGCTTATCTTTTGCTTCAATGTCTCAAAGGATTTATGTTGCTTTCCTCCCCATTGAAAATTACCTACTTAACACTTGTTAATGCATGTAGAGGTGTTGTTGTGTATGAGAAATTTGCAACAAATTTCCTCCAATACTATACTACTCCTAAGAAGCTCCTGACTTCCAAGTTTCGTGGTAGTAGTTGGCTTGGGAAATTTTACAATGACTTCTACCTTTGCATGATCTATCTTTAACTGACCTTTCCCTACAATGTAACCCAAATATACCAAAGAAGTTTTTCCAAATTAACATTTAGATAACTTGATATACGACTTCTCCTTCTTCAAGAGTTCAAAGACTATCTTGACATGCTTTATATGATCTTCCCATATTCAACTAAAGGTCAATATGTCATCTAAATAGACAATAACAAAATCATCTATGTAGGGTCGAAACACATCATTCATTACTCTCATAAATGTTGTTGGTGTGTTACATAACCCAAATGGCATAACCAACCATTCGAACAAGCCTTGCTTGGTATTGAAATCAGTATTACATATGTCGCCTCCTACAATTTGGATATGATGGTAACCACTTCTCAAGTCCAACTTAGTGAAATACAAAACATTCTTTAACTGATCTAACAGATCATCTATTTTGGGAAGAGGATAATGGTTCTTTACTGTAATCTTTTTCAGGGCTCGAAAATAAATACACATCCTCCACTTGCCATATTTCTTTGGAACTAATACAATAGGAGAACCACATAGAGAGGAACTTGGTCTAATGATTCCTTTATCGAGTAACTCCTGAACTTACTTCTCGATTTCTGCATTCTCAATCATAGATGAAATGTACATTCCAATGTTCGGAAGATGAGCATCTTGCTACAAATATATTTCATGTTCAACCTCCCTTTTAGGAGGTAACCTTGTAGGTTCCTGAAACAACTCATCATTATTAGATATGATGTTGATCAACTCATGTTTATGACTTGGATCACAACCTGCTAAAGGATCTGTTATATCTTTTTCTTTCTATTTCACTATCACGAGAACAAAATATTGACTTGCGCTCACGAGTCTCTTCATTTTCCCTGTTCTCACTAAAGAAGCATTAGTTTTGATGTGATGTGCTCTGACAATATATTCAACCCCATCCTTGAGAAGGTGATATTTATTTTCTTCTCGATAGAACACAACCTTTCTATCAAATAGATATGGACTACCCAATACAATGCTGAAAATGCCAAGATGCACAACATCTAACTTGACCTCATCAAAGAACTTAGTTGTAATTGAAAACCTGATCTTACACTCTTTTGTTACCTGCAACTTAGCAGTGTCACACACCCAACATAATGGATATGGATTTTTGTGAGGTGTCATCTTCAATCCAAGTTTCTTAACAATTTCTTCAGATATTAGGTTAACTTGAGATCCACTGTCAAATAAAGTATCTATCTTTGTATTCTTGACTATAACTCTGACATGAAAAAGATCGCTCCTTTTCTTCAGATCAATATCACTTTCTATCTTGGCAGATTGAACTGAAGAATTTGACTTGATAGCTTATATATATTTGCTTCCTATGGCCATGATATTAAATTCATCTCTCGAATATGAACCTAGATCTTGATGAGTTGATGCAACAATATTCTACTTCCCTTTATCTTTGAATTTCTTCGGTCATAATTCTGGATGCACCTTCTAACACTGTGATTCCTCATGTCCCTTTCTCTTATAGTGGGAACATGTAGGTCTTCCCTCAACTTGCTTCACTGTGGCTGATTTCTTACTCTTCCATATACCTTTCAGTTTCTTCTCTAACTTGAATGGCTTCTTATCTTTACTCACATGCTTACCCTTACCGACCTCTATATGTGTTGCTTGTACTGACACCTTGTCAATTTTAGTAGGGATAAACATTAGAATAGTGTGACGAAGATATGAGTGCATGCCACCAATATATTTTAGAAGAGTTTCATGAGTATACAACGGAATTCCTAATGATAATGCTTTATTTTTGAATTCTTGTATATATGCCTGAATATCCTTTACCATTTCTCAGATGTTGCCATTCGATCATCGTTGTTTGCATATGTGCTAGTGGATATAATTGTTTCCTTATAGCCTTAGTAAACTTATACCAGGAAGAGATTAATTCACCTTTTTGAACAAGATCAACTTGCATCTTACTCTCCCACCATATTAAGGTAGTGCCACTTAGTCGAAGAGAAACTAATTGTATCTTTGCAGCCTTGTCCATGATCTTTTGAACCCTACAATATACCTCTATCTGCTTGATCCAATTGTCCAATTTCTCGGCATTCGATTCTCCATCATAGGTCGAAAACTCAAACTTAAAATCTAGTTTTAGTAATGGCAAATTATTATCATACTTCTTAGAGGACTTATTTTGACAAGAAGAATGTTTACTTGCTTCAAAAGAAACTGATGATGATGACAGGGAAGGGGAAGGGGGCTATGAAGGTCCACCACCTTCACCTCCTCTTTCTCCTTTTACCAAAGATTATTCATTTACATGCTTTTGAATTCTTTGTTATAACTCATATATTGTTTCTTTTAGTGATTAAAGCATAGCGCTGATGTCTTCATGATTCATGAGATGATATTCTTCTTCTTCTTTTTCAGAAGCCATCTTATGTCGTCGAAATCTGTTTCCAATTTCAGACTTATAACTTGCAAGTTTACCTTTATCAAGTTTGATTTTGGCTCTTGTAAGCATTCACTTGTAAACTACTTGTCAAACCTGCTTAGATACCAACTTGATCCGAAAAATCCTTAGATGCTGATAAATTAAAATACACATAAACATTTACTTGATCTTCAAAATAAAATGATCGCTTGACTATTTTGCAAATTACATGTGAAGAAATTATCTAACTAAATCCACTTTAATGATAAATGAATTGAAAAATAATTGAGCTTGAAATGAATAACAATAATATAATCACATACACAAGTTGGAAAAACGGAGTTCACCCAATTTGGGCTACCTCTCTAGGTTTGCTTCCAATAGAGAATTTTTTTATTAATGCTTAAATGTTTGCGTTTTACAATGAGCTTTTTACATGTTGCTCAAATGTAGAAACATAGTGCACCGTTGGATTCCTGGTGAAAAATCATGCAAAATTGATATAAAATCAAGGTACCATTTGGCACGCTTTATGATGTAGCCTCAGAACTTCGGTACCCTCGAGCACGAGTTACGATACCAACTCAACTCTGCATTAAATGTCTTTGTGTACAATACTTAGGTCACACGTCCATTAAATAGGAATGGGCCCTAACCCACTGTTCGAAGTTTTAGGCATGCATTAAATATATTTTTGGCGGGTTCCATAACCAAGTCGCATGTATAGTGGAATTGGTTAAGTAGTTTGGGTTATATGTGGTAAGTCAGGGGTTCAGGCCCCACCAACCGTTGCATTTTGTTGGAACATATGTTATAACTAACATATGTATAGTTTCACCCATCAGAGTTTCCTTTAATCCCTTCTGTAAATAAGTGTGGGTTATATGGTATGTATCAAGACCAAGGGCCAAGGGTCGAGGTCTTAGGCCCTCGTCCATTTCGCCACCAATTTGAACTTTATAAAAACTTAAAACATTTCGACAATATGTAATGTTAAGTAACATTGTAAGGGTGTGATGGTAGTGGAGACTTTGCTAAAGCTTTGAGAGGTTATCGAGGTTGCGGGTTCAACCCCCATTGACTCCATAATTTAACATACATTGACCATTATTAGCCATTGGGAGGCTTCAACATGGTGACCTCTCATTAGCTCTCCAATGCCACGTGTCATCATGCAATTTGACCACTTTTCAACCTAGAATTCGTCCACTTGGAGGTACAATTTTCCTAGTCAACTTCCAATAACCATGTGCCATGTGTCACCCTTGCAGTGGTGACAAATGTCACCTCTTTTGCCCATGTATTTTGACCTTTGACTTGGTTGACTAGAAATTTGACTGCTTATAACTTTTGGATACTAACTTCATTTGAGGTGAAATTTGTGTTGTTGGAAAGCTATCGCCGAGCTCTACATAATGCTGTAATTTTCAGGATGATTTGGAGCATTTTAATTTTGAGCAATTTTTGAACCATTCTGGACCTTTGTGGATGTTTCAGATCTCCCTAGACATCTGTGTGAATTCTCAAATCCTCCTAGATTATCCATCATGGTGTGTCCTCTACCAAAATGATGATGAAAACATCCATCACATGTTCTTTGAATGTTGATATAAAAAGGAAGTTTAAAGACTCGTCTTCGGGGCACTCTCATAGCGACTATCTTGTACCCCCTCTATTACCGACTTCTTTGATCGTTGGGGGAATCACTACCTTAGGAACTTCACAAGAAAATCTATCTTCAAGTGGTAATGGGTCACACTTCCTAAATATATTTGTTGAAGCACATGGTTAGCCTGATTTTTTTTTAAGAGGAGAGACTGTCAGCCCAAAACAGACTTCAATGAGAGCTTGCACTCTTCTTTCAAAATATATGAGAACCCGCGTTTAGTGGAAATAAAAAAATATGGACATGCAAGAGGCCAAATGGATATCCCTTTTCTAGCTTGCAAATAATCTCACTCATGTTGTTAATTTCAAAAGCAATGTGCTAAAATGGGTCTTATGATTGTCAAAGGAATATTTCAAGTAATGGAAAACTCGGCAATAGGACAACACTCTTCTCTTTGATGCTAGATTGCGAAGTAACTCGGGGGCGACAGATCAACAAGTTAAGTGAGAGCTTAACTCGGCTGCGGATCAACAAGCCAAGGAGGGAACTAACATAAGGAAAATGGAAATCAAGGTAAATGGGGTATTAAACTCCTTCCCATCCCTTAATCGACATGAATTGGGTCTTAATGACATTTGGGGGTCGACGACATTAGGGTCTTTATGATCCAAGCTTCGCACATTTCAAAGGATGAATAACTGATTTAGGAATTCACTCATGTGCGTGTGGGTACGATCCTCCAGGCTTCGTCGCAATGGGAAATGTAGTTTACCACATGCAGCTTTGCGATTCTCCATATTCTGACTGACTTCAGTTTGGTGGTTGTTCTCTTCTCCTAGTGGGCAGGATCTGGTTATACTCTCCCATTTTGATTGGTTCCCATCCCTCAATTCGTAGTATTTTGTTAGAATTCAGGCCTTTGGTTTTAAATTTTCGGGACAACTCTGCTACTAATCAGCCTGGGGTTCGATCTTTCCATGGGTTTCTTGGATGGGAATTGGGAAATAATCGTGTTATTCCTGGGCTTTTTAAACCTCCTGTCGTTAGTAATTTTGCTAGCCCATTCTTGGGTTTTCTTCCTATCCCTCGTTGGTTTCTCGTCGTGACTATTTCCTTATCCCTCGACTGGACTATGGTTTTATCGCCCTCCCCTTTGGCTTGCAAGATGTCATGTCTTGTGCCTCGAAAACTCAATTTGGTTCCCACTGTTCCCTTTGAATTTGGGGTTAGACTCTTTCTTTTGGATTCAGGCTGAAATTTCCGATCTGGGCGTTGGTTCGAATCTCGTAAGCTTAAATCTTTTAAATCCAAGGCTAATTTTATGCAAAGGATTTGTTCTTTTCTTTTGGGTTCTAGTTGGAATTTGGGATATCTCTATAACAACTCAAAGCTATCGGGTTTCTTCCCCTTCTTTTTTCTAGACGAGTTTGCTGAACCTCCTTATTCTCCTCCCTCATTTTGGCTTCAGGACGAGACAAATAGTTGTGATATTAGTCTAGGGCATCCCTAGGGGACAACATGGGTGGCAGTGTCTATTTGGTTGTCCTCACAAGGAAGGGATTACTTCAGTGACATTATAGAGAAGAGGAAGTTTATCTATTTCAAAGTTTTTTTAGGGCCTCCTACACCCAAGTGGTGTTTTTATTGCAGGTCATCCCAGGGTTTCAAGAATTGTGGTAGACTTTCTTTGCTCACTATTTGGGTTACTTTGTTCGACATGGGTCCATCCTAGTGTGACATAAAGTGATTCCTCTATAGGCATGAATACATGGCATCAAATTGAGCTTCAATCAAGTTGATAGCAAGGTAGACGATCACGGGCATATAATTATGGCTCTGCTTCATTTAGTTGAAACCTTAGAAAAAGCAAGGCAAAAGACCAACGATCTCAAGTAAACTGTTGGGAAACTCATGCAATGTATGGACATTTTCAAGCGCAAATGCCAGCGGCTTAGAGCCATCGTCATGCCTCAACATTCAAATTCAGGTTCAAATGGAAGCACACGACAATGAATTTGTTGTTTAAAATATATATTTTCGTTGCATCTTTTTGATTGGTCAATTTGTCAGAGTATATAACAACAAGTCTACTCAAATGTATAAGGAGATAGTTAATACTTTTTATTTTAGATCTATAACAATGGATTCAATTAATTTAGAGCCAATTTTTTAATTATTTTGACTATTATTTCACTTAGATACAACATCCTCTCTCTATATATAATTCTTTCAATTTCTCAAAAAAAAATTGATTTTAATAAAAATATTTTATTATACATATTTAATCTACACTCAATACAAAAACCTTTACAATACTATTATTAAAAATTGATTTTAATAACAATATTTTATTATACTTATTTAATTTACACTGAATTCAAAAGAAATTAAAGTGGAACCTATCCATTGAAGTGGCAAGAGGTTAATATAATTGTTTGTTAGTATAAACTTCAGTTTGTTTGAATGAGGTTTCTTAAAATAAAATGATTTCAAAAATCTAAAAATCTATACTAACAAACTAGGAAATTCTAAAAGAACATAATATAATTATTGTTTTAATGGCTTCAGTGCTACGCTGAAGCAGTCGAAGGCGGATGCCCTACAAACCGTGTCGGGCCAACTCACAAGTTATCCATACCCGTGGGGAATCCACTTGGCGGTCTCAACGTGGCCATTTCAATCCATGCATTCATCGGGGAAATGACATTTGTGTTTACACTGTATTATTTTCGTTGTTTTTGTTTTGGGGAAATGACATTTGTTTTTGTGTTCATATTCGGTGTAAAGTTTTAGTGTAAATTTCTATGGTTGTAATTTTAAATTAAATATTAGAACCATATTTTTATATCTTGTCACATATTTACTTCTTTATTTATCATGATTTGAATGCAAGTGTTTATCATGATCGGTGTATTTTAATTATGATTTTTCATTAATTTTGAGTATTTGAGTAAAGTTTGATAAATTTAAAATTTATTTTATTTATTAAATGATTTTGAATTTTGTAAAATATATATTTAGTAAATTTTGAATTATTTAAATTTAAAAAAATTAAAATAATAATTTTTAAATAAAAAAATTTAAATAAAAATATTATGAAGGTGAGTTTTTTCTCTTAAGAAAAGAAATATGATCTATGTCTTATTCTCATCCACGCCAATTGGAAAGCATTTCAAAACCATGAGAAATATGAATATTTAAAATGAATAATTCATGTTGTTGATTTTTCAAAGATTTTGGTCTACAATGAACCTTATGATGAAGACATTGTTGCGCAAGATAATATTCAAGAAGGTCGAGGTGAATTAGAATTGCTATCCAATAAAAGTAAGAGTGGGGGATTGTAGGATGAAGAGAATATGGAGCATGGTATTGCATATTTGTAGGTTCCTACGTTTTCAAAATCCATGAGTCATCTATCTTATAGAGGCATTGTGTTGGGTAGGTGTTATATTCTTTTAATGTGTGGAGGGGGTGCATCAGATTTGATGACTGCGTCTGACGATCTCTCCCCCCTTTGGTCTTTGTGTCGTGTGCGTCGGGCACTTTTCTAGGGGGGTTTGGGGGGAGAGACTAGATTTCCCTTGAGAGAGGAGCCAAAGGTTACGACTGACTAGTGCGTGTGAAAAGGGACGAATATCTTTGAGTCCCCAACCCCCAAGGTTTTTTGGCACAACGATGGAGGACCAACTAGCCAAATGGACAACCCCCGTGGAATTATGGCCTACCCACATATATATACAACTTATCCTCCTTAATTTATCCATAATGCCTTTGGGAATAGCCACTATGGAGTTCCAATAGACGAGGATACTTTCCAAAACTGATTTAAGCAGTGCTAGGTGGCCTCCTCATGACAAGGTTCTGTTATCTCCCAATAAAATTTCATTTTATTTAAGGCTTAGGTAGTTTTTTGAGTCTTTGTTTTCCTTAGTCATTCAACATGGTCTGTCCTTCATTGAGTCCAGTCATCAAGTCTTGGTCATGTCAAATGATGTTGGTAGGTGACTAAGTGGTCATCAAGGTCATTGTCCTAAGTTTTATTGCTAAAGTCAAGTCATTTACATCCTAAAAGTGAGTCAGGGATTATAAAGAGCCGGTTTTGGTCCTTAATGATCCATCATTACTTTCAAGTCATGATTTGACCTTTGTTCTATCATTATTCTCCATGATGATGAGTTCGTAGCGCATTGGCCACTTTTGTACGTGAAGCACTACCAACTCAGCAAACGTTGTCAACACAACTCATCATTTTTCTACATGGCACGCTACCAACTCGTGAGAAAAGCTCTGTTTTGAAATTTGAAGACTTTTGAAGTGAAAAGGGTATATCAAAAAGGTTTTTTTTAAGGTTTTTAAATCATCATCAAGTCTCTTCTAAAGCTGCAACTCACCATCAAAGGAAAACTACTATGGTTTGCAAAGAAACAAATAAATCTTTTGTCCTTAGGGTTTTCTTCTATTTTTCTCTATGCAAAAGTGTTTACATTAGGTATTCATATATGCAATGGCTCCAAGGAAAGACCCCACCCCCAAGAAGAGGTCAGGCTTTATGGTTAGATTTGAGCCCACTGATACTACTTTGATTGAACAAAACCCTAACCATGTGGACTCCTTCAAGCACATGGGATGCTGGAGGTTTTGTCAAAAGCTAGAAGGGCATCATCTGGAGGTGTCAAGAGATTTTGTGCATAATTTCAAGGAAAGTAAAACTCAGGTTGGCCCCTTGGAGATTCAGGTGACAAAAAAATTAATTGCAGAAGTAACTGAGATTCCAAGGTCAGGAGAACTTTGGTTTAAGGCAAGGAAATCAGAGAAGGAGGACTGGTGTCAAGACATGCTCACACCTGAGCATAGGGGAGCTGATTTGGTGAAGGGAGTGCGAAGGAATTGGCTTCTAGAGGAATATGACAAGATGTTGTTCATCATCCAAAGTTTTTTCACTTGTGAAGGGAGGTATAGTTGGATCTTGCAGTATCATTTCAAGCTGCTACTCCACTTCACTGGTAAGAAGGAAATTGACCTATCTTATTTCCTTTTTATGAGTTTGCAAAGGATGATTTCATTTGCACAATGAAATCCTGGTAAAATTCAAAAATCCATTTTTCACCATGCCTTAATCAAACTCATAGTCATTGAATAGTTGAAGAAGGAAGGGAATGATTGGTCCACTTTCTTGTTTGTATCTAATTACCAAATTGACCAGCCTATTTCTCCTTCAAAACTCAAGACTCCTAGGAATAAGACTGTAATACCTTCCTCTACTCTCTCATATGAAGTACCACAGTCCTCTCAAGACCCCATTCCTCAAGAACGTCCACCTGTCCAAGTGTATAAGAGAGATAAGAGAAAAGGAAAGGTCAAAGAGGTAGTTATTGAAGAACAACTAGAGCCTCCTATGGAGCTTCCTCAAATAGAAATTGAAGATAATCCCCAGTCTGTCCAAGTTAAAATGGGTACACCAACCCTCAGAAAGTCATCCAGGAGAAAACTTGTACTAGCAGAGGAATCTCATCAAAGCACTGAGGTTATCAAGCCTAGAACTAGGTTATCAAAATTGAAAGTTTCTCCTCTTGAAAAGGAAGCACTTGAGGCCATAGTCCAATTAAGTGAATATACACCAGATCCAACTCCAGAGATAGATAAAGGACCTAAAACTAATTGGGCTCAATTACTCAAGGATGCAGACAGAAAACTCAAAAAAGTTCAAGAGAAGAACCATAAACTACATCAAGAGAATGTTACACTCAATAGACAACTTTAAATTCAAATAGATGAACTAACAGGGGAGTGTAATCAGCTCAAGAGGCACATAAGGAAAAATATGATTCAGAGGAAACAATTGGTTAATATGTACAAGAAGAACCTTATCTTGAGAGAAGACAATAGGAAGTTGAATGAAGACATATATTTGGCTAAGAACATGCTTAGTAAAAAGAACTTGGAAATCTTCTTGAAAGAGACCACTTCTCCTAGTTCTTCCAAGCAAGATGATTAATATGCAGATATTGTTTCAAGGTTTTGTGATCAAATGATGTTGACCTATGATCAACATATTAAAAATCATGTGTCTTGAAGTTTTATGAAGGTGCATGGAAACTACATTGAGTAAGAAGGTATGAATACATGATTATTGAGATGAAGCCTGAGTAATCTCAATAATGTCAGTAAATTACAGTGCTATGTGTTTTGATGAGGCATACTCCCAACCTTCAAAGACAATTTTCAAGTAATTTTGGAATTTTTTGGCAAGACAGGCACCTACAGGAGTTTGTAGCATAGACTATGTTTTTCCTATGTAGTGCGCTACCAACTCTCCAAATTTATGTGTGGAAGATATTTGGTCAAATTTGACCTGATTTTCAACATTCAATGAGTGATTTTGATCCAGAATGGATCCAAGAACCAAAATGGGTCCAGGAAGGCCTAAAAATAAAAGTGATCAGAATGGCTTCAAAATGGACGTGTGCATAGGCCTCGTCGATATGAACCCAACGCAACTTGAACGGGCTCAAACATACGTAGTATGAAAAAAATATCGTGATCTGTTCATTTGGACAAAGATGCAAAATTTGATGACTGTACAGTTCGTACAGTGCTGACCTGGCAGTTGACTGTACATGTCGTACGACCGTAAAAGTGATGTGGTAGGGTGCATGGGCATGCTGAAATGGACATACAGTGAGGTGGGTAGGTGAATATGTGGATGAGTTAGAGTGTGACATGTGGCACCACTGTAAGGGTGACACATGACACATGCTCACGAGGCAAGGTCCGTACGACACATGTCAACGGGATGACGTGGAAGGTACTGTGGCATGCTAATTGGGAAGATATTGTGGACAACTAGAAGAATCATCGTTGGAAACGTGGAATTTATTTGGCGAATGTAAAGGTGCCACATGGCCCAGTCTTGGACTGCCACGTGGCACCCCTCTATTGGTCGACAATTTTTGGCAAAAGTTTGGAGTCCACGAGAGTCGACCCTGTGACCTCCAGTTTGGGCTAATGGTTTGGCAGGGTCGGGCTACCAGCCCGCCCTCGGTGTTCCTTATTAACCATATTTGTCATATTCCATTTAAAGTGCAATGGTTGTAATTTGGGTGGAGGGAAGGGTCGGGCCTAGCCCCAACCCCCAACACAACTACCATACGACCTTGTTATGATATGCCCCTACCTTATATGTTGGAACGAGAGTTATAGCTTGGTGCGGTCCACTCCAACAAATAGCCCCCGATCGTGCTACCATATCCATACAACCAGAACTTCCACCATATTGGCGCATAACCGTTGGTTCTTTTTGGATTTTGGGGTTAGCGCTGGTCGACCGGGATAGCCGGCCGAATAAGGTGCTTGACCAAGGGAAAATCTAACCATTGAAGGCATGTGGAAGGGTTAGCCTGCGACCATATGGCCATCCACGTGACTAGGAGCCGACAAATAGGGGGGCCAACGCACAATTTCTAGCGCTTGGCCACATAGAGAGTGCACTTATGTCCAGGGGCATAGAGAAAAAGGGTTGCACCCTATATTTTTGGCAAAGTGGGTTTTTCCACTTTATATTAAGATTTTTTAATTTATTTTTTAGCAGTTTTGGGATATTTAGTCCATTTTTGGAGGATCTTGGGCCCTTTTTGAGGTCAGATATTGGGGGGAAGTTGGGCATTTGTTACCCACTTCAAGCCTATATAAACCAGAGGTTCTTGAAGGCATGGGAGGAGGTTCAGAATAGGAAAATGTTGAAGAATTGAAAATCCAAAGCCATTTTTATGCAGGGAAGCCATTGAGGAGAGCACCTTTGCAAGCCATTTCTGGAAGCTTTGTTCATCTGTTTTCAGTGCCGTTAGTTTTGTTGGGTTCTTGAGATCTGGTAGAACACGACCAGATCAGTTTGTAAGCCATTGGGCACTGATATAATGTACTTTTGAAGCTTTGAACAAAAATAAGAAAGCCTCACCCATTGAGTAAAAGGCCCGAAGACGTAGGCGAGATTGCCGAACTCCGTTATCACTTAGTTGTTTATGGTTTGATGTTCTTCATATGGCTGCCATGTTTCATCAAAAATTCTTCCTCTTTCATTAATTTCCTAAATGGCTAATTAACTCATGAAAAATAACTCAACCATTGTCGTTAAAAGATCTTTTCGGATCAAGTGGTATGAGAGATAGTTGACGGTTGGTTTTTTGAGTTTGCATGATTACCAGGGAAAGGATGAATCGTGGTGAAGGCGAGCTTGTTGAATAGAATCCTGAGATTGGATCAAGAAAGAGAAATTCTCAAAGTGAGAATATGACATCAGAAGAGGGACTTTCTCATGATGAGAAAGAGTTTCGAAAAACTTTCTTGGCCATGTCAGAGATGATAAAGGTTATATATGAGGATTACTTGGAATGAAAGAGACCAGTTCTAGGTGAATCTTTAAAGTTAAAAAATGAATAAGGAGAGGATCCTCCTCAAACTCCTCCTTCACCTTCTTCTTCTCCATCAACTTCTTCTTCTTCAAGTTCAATTTCTAAATCCACTGCAAGAAAACATGTCCACAAACATAAAAATGAAATGCCTTTACTTAAGCTTGATGTAGAATTTGAATTACCCATGTATGATGGTGAAGTCAATGTAGAGAGGCTTGACAACTGGGTTAGACAGATGGAGGTTTATTGTAGTGTGCAACAAATAAAATATGAGGCCACTCAAATCAAGTTGGAATCACTTCGACTTGTAGGCACAACACTCATCTGGTGGCAAAGCAAGTTGCAAAATGGCACACAACAAGTGGGTAATGTATTTCCATCATGGCAAGTTTTTGTTTCTGCACTTAGAAATAAATTTTATCCTTTGGGTTATAAAGACAAAGCTTTAATTGAATGGCAAGGTCTTAAACTAGGAAAGGGACAAACAGTGTAAGAATACACAGATGGATTTCGTAAAATGGCATTAATGTTAGATATTACTTTACATACCCAAGAAACGCTTATGAAGTATATAGGAGGTTTACCTGCACATATTCGTAACACCGTATTTATGTTTGGACCTACTAATCTTGATGATGTTTTTTTTCAAACAACATACATTGAGGCAGGGAAAACAAGAGTTGGTGTATCATGGGAATCGTCTTCGAGAAAAGAGGACAAAAGGAAGTGGAATGAAAAGAATGGAAATTTAGTGGAAAGAAAGGAAGAGAAGCCCTCTTGCAAGCATTGCAAGAAATAAGGGCAGGATGAGGACCATTGTTGGCAATTTCATCCTGAGAAGAGACCGAAGTGGTTCAAAGAGAGGAAGGGGAGGCAAACCGTTGCAACAACAACACGACCAACAGACTTAGTATTAGATTTAGTTGATGAATCTAAAGTCTCATTGGTTGGTTTGGTAGGTAAAATTGGTGACGGATTTGATTCTAGAAGTAAATTGTTTCACATAAGGGTCATTATGAGGCATACTAAGGTCGACACATTGATATATAGTGGATCTCAATCTAACTTGATTTTAGAGGAAGTGGTTAAAAAATTGGGATTAAACACTCACTTAAATGGATAAGCAACAATCATAAATTGAACATAACAAAAAAATGCACATTAAGCTTGCAATTTCATCTAAGTTTGTGGATGAGGTAATGAATGTGGAATGGTCTTAGGCAGTCCTTTTTTGTATGATTGCAAAGCAATCTTCTACAGGGAACATAATCAATATCACTTAAATAAAGCAGACAAAGAATATGTGGTACATGCTCATTATTTAAAAGCAAGTCATTCTCTTCAAACAATGGAACAATTAAGAAAGGTGGCTTATGCAAGCAACACACCTATAATTGTTTCAAATCAAGTAATTGATCTTAAGAAAGAACATGAGATGATTGTAGAATGGAGGATTAATCATACTTTGCTTGAAGATAAGATCATGTCGTGCAAGTATTACAAACATATTATCTCATTTGCAATCATATTTCTGATGTTATCATTAGTAATGTTGTCAACATGGATGATAATGGCTTCAGTAAGATGTCACAGAGTACAAGTGGCTAATGATATGTTATCAATTATCATGGTTGTTTTACAGTTGATCTTGATGATACAGGTGCACAAGACAAAGTTTAAAGACATATAAAAAGTGGGGTGGCCTATCCTACACTTGATGACTGGTTAATATCCTTTTGGAGGACCAAAGGGTCTTTAGTGGGGAGGCATGATCCAAAATGGGTCTAGGAAGGCCTAAAAATCAAAGTGCACAGAACAGATTCAAAATGGACGTGTGTGTAGGCCTCGTCGATATGAACCCAACACAACTTGAACGAGATCAAACGAACGTCGTATGCAAAAGATATTGCGATCTGTTCATTTGTCCAAAAAGACAAAATTTGATGATTGTACAGTCCGTACAGTGCTGATGTGGAAACTGACTGTATAGGATGTATGACCACACAGATGATGTGGCAGGGTGCATTGGCATGCTAACATGGATAAGCATTGACGTGGGAAGGTGCATATGTGAATGAGTCAGAGTGTGACATGTGGCACCACTGCAAGGGTGAAATGTGACACAGACTGACGTGGCAAGGTCCGTATGACACGTGGAAATGGGTTGACATGGAAGGTACAGTGGCATGATGACTGGGAAGATGTTGTGGGCAACTGGATGAATCATTGTTGGACATGTGGAATTTATTTGGTGAATGTAAAGGTTCCACGTGGCACCCCTTTATTGGTCGACAATTTTTGGCAAAAGTTTGGAGTCCACGAGAGTCAACCCCGTGACCTTCGGTCTGGGCTAATGGTTTGGCAGGGTTAGGCTACCAACCTGCCCTCGGTGTTCCTTATTAACCATAGTCACCATATTCTATTTAAAGTGCAATTTTTGTAATTTGGGTGGAGGGAAGGCCTAGGGCCTAGCCCCAACCCCCGACGCAACTACCATACGACCTCATTATGATATGACCCTACCTTATATGTTGGCATGAGAGTTATATATTGGCATGGTCCACTCCAATAAATAACCCCCGATCGTGCTACCATATCCATACAATCGGACCTTCCACCCTATTGGTGCATAATCATTGGTTCTTTTTGGATTGTGGGGTTAGCATCGATCGACCGGGATAGCTCGCCGACCAAGGCGCTTGAAAAGGGGCAAAGATAATTTTTGAAGGCATGTGGAAGGTTTAGCCCACGACCATATGGCCAGCCACAGGACCAGTAGTTGACAAATAGGGGGGCAACAAAAAAATTCTAGCGCTTGGCCACATGGAGTGTGCATTTATGCCCAGGGGCCTAAAGAAAAGGGGATGCGCCCTATATTTTTCCAAAGTGGGTTTTCCCACTTTATATTGAGATTTGTTAATTGATTTTTCAGCAGTTTTGGGAGATTTAGTCCATTTTTGGAGGATCTTGGGCCCTTTTTGAGGCCAGATCTTGGGGGCAAGTTGGGAGTTTGTTACCCACTTCAAGCCTATATAAACCATAGGTTATTGAAGCCATGGGAGGAGGTTCAGAACAGGAAAATGCTGAAGAATTGAAAATCCAAATCCATTTTTATGCAGGGAAGCCATTAAGGAGAGCACCTTTGTGGGCCATTTCTGGGAGATTCATTCATCCATTTTCAATGCCGTAAATTTTGTTGGGTTCTTGAGATATGATAGAACACGACCATATTAGTTTGTAAGACATTGTGCACTAATATGATGTACTTTTGAAGCTTTGAACAGAAATAAGAAAGCCTCACCCACTGAGACAAAGGCCCAGAGACATAGGCGAGATTGGGGCAAATTCCATTATCACTTAGGTGTTTATGGTTTGTTGTTCTTCATGCTTATTTTTAGATTTGTATATTTCTCTATGGCTGCCATGTTTCATCAGTAATTCTTCCTCTTTCATTAATTTCCTAAATGGTTAATTAACTAATGCAAAATAACTCAATCATTGTCGTTAAAAGATCTTTTCGGATCAAATTCATTTCTCCATGTGTTAGATAAAGGTGGTGAAGGACTTCTACAACCACAAGGAAGATAAGTTGGAGCTAAAGAATTGGAATTAGGATGGGATACCTACCCCTTAAAAAAAGGATCTCATCCTACCTTCTTGTGATTAGATTAGATTCCGTGACAAGTAGCATTTAGATCCATTTTTTTGGGATCATGAAACTAATTTGTAAAAGGATATTTAAGCTCATTGAGGCATCATTATAAGAGGTTCGACTTTGGAGACTTGACTTATCTTTTGTATGAAAGACCTTTTTGAGTACATATTGGAATATAAGCTTCTTTTGCTGTAGATGTTCAGACCTTCATCTTCTTTCTTTTTTGTACCCGTGGGTGAATATTATATTCATTTTTTCTATGTTTATCTAATGACCAATAACTGTCATCTTATCTTTGCATTGATAAACTAGAATTATAAGTACTCTTACTTGTTATATCTAGCCATTCATGTATGCTTATGTATGTATGTTTTTGCTGGTATAATAAGTATTCTTGATCATTTACATCTTTATATAAACCTTATGAACAAGTATAGTTGGAAGCCTTATCTGTCTAAGTGTATTCATATGTGTCTGGAGTGAGTGAGATCATATCAAGTCATTCAATTTGATCCAATTTATACCCTTATTTATACATTTGATTAAGTTACCAAGCTCACTTGATTTGCAACCTAGAGTGACTCTTGGAGTGATAATAGGTTCTATTAACCCACGAGGAAATCCTTTCTTCCGTTTTTAGAATAAGCCATCCCCAATCCTTTTTTTGTACTGATCATGATTTAAAAAAAATCCCAAATACTTAAAACCTTCTTTTAGGCCTTTAATCTGTGCCGGGATTATGTTCAAGAAGGAGTTTGATTATGCTTCCAAGCAATTGTTAAGAATAAAGCAAGATTTAACCGGGTTGATCATCATCCCCGTTGCTTTGCAATACAAATCCAGGATTCTTTTGGGGTCTGACATGTCTGAATAGGATCCGTACACGCTGCAAACTATATCGTCTACAAACAAGATATGAGATACCCTCTTTGATTTTGATACCCTTATACCTCATAATTGACCATTGGAGCTTCTTCTATGAAGAGAAATAAGAAGGAGGAAAGGGGGAACATTTGGCGTAGCCCCCTTGAAGCTCTGAAAAATCTGAAGGGGGATCCATTGATCAATACTGTGAAGGACTCACTTTGAAGGCATCCCATTATCCAATTCACTATTTTTGTGCTCATGCCCATTGGTAAAAGAGACAACCTTAAGAATTTCCAGTTGACCCTATCATATTCTTTTGATAGGTCCAATTTTAAAATGGCTACTTTTAGATTGTTCTTTTTTACCGAGTGAAGGAACTCTTGCGCAATCACCACTACATCATGTATTTGCCAATTTTGAAGAAAACCAAACTGCTCTACTCCAATAATTACACTTAGCAAGGGTCTTAGCCGTTGGGCTATAATTTTAGAGATTAGTTTATAAACAACGTTGCAACATGAAATAGGTCTAAAATCCTCGAATGTTTCATAGTTCTGTTTCTTCGGTATGAGAAATAAAAAAGTTACATTTAAAGAGCCATAAACCCTACATCCTCTTTGAGATTCTCTGGCCATAAGGAGCAGACCGTCCTTCAACAAATCATAGAAGGATTTAAAGAAATCCATAGTAAAGTCATCAGGGCCCAATATTTTACCATTCTTCGTAGAGGAGAGGGATTGTTTCACTTATTCTTATGTTACCTCTTCCTCCAAGGACTTGTTCATTTCTTCGGAGAACACACGCTAGAATTTGGTAACTACCTCTTATATCTCTTGAATAAGACATCCTCTAGGAGATTGAACAATATTTTCAAAGAAGCATGCTCCATATTCCGCTTTTTCTTGAAATGACTTGAACCTAAATCATGTTTCTGTCTTGATCTCCCAAATGGTGTTTACATTTCTGCCATAGTTAGCATAATGATGAAAAAAGTTGGTGTTATTATCTCTGGCTTGGAGCCAAAGTGATCGACTTTTTAGGCTCCACTCAACCTCTTCTTGTTTTAACCATTCATTTCTTTTATTTTCCAAGATTTTAAGTTTCACTAGTTGTGCCTGGTTTAGAGTTTCATCATCCACCTCTGCATGGATCCGAGATTTTTTTCCTTCAATCTCTAGAATCTCCTTTTTCCTTTTAGATTTCCAACCCGGGATCCACTTTTTAATAGTGGCCTTAGTGCGCTTCAAGTTAGCTTCAAATTTCACCATAAACGGTTCATAAGAGTCATGATTTAGACATATCCAAGAAGAAGCTACTAGCATTTTGAAGTCATCCTCAGCTAGACACACCGGGTTGATTTTAAGAGGCATAGGAGGCGAATCCGATTTTGAACTCCAATAAAGAGAAATTGGACGATGATAATGTTGATTAATTGGGTTGGTTGTCATTGATGTCAACCCTTGAAGCAAGTCCAGTAGCAAATTCTGGTAGACCCAATAGTATGATTAAGGGACTTCATTTTGATTGATGTATACTGGTATGACTTTTAATATATTTGCAGGTAATACTATTCTATATGGATAGTACATGTCATGCCATTTACGGTGATATGTGGAACATCACCTAACTCCTCACGGTTAGAGAGTTATGGCCTGGTGAAGTGGAGAACCCTCATGCATTATCTAAAAGGTCAAAGAATTCAAATTAATTTTAGAAGCTCCTAGAAGAAGTTGACTAGTCAAGTGGGTGAAACTAGGAGTTAGTCATGGGTTAAGTTGTTGCGATAAGAAAATAATTAAAAATAATTTAGTTGCAACTAGAAATGGAGAATTTATGATTTGTAGAAAAGTAAGTTAGAAGTGGAAAATTGGTTAGAAGTGAGTTAGCCCTAAAATAAGGAAAGTAGGTTAATTTGCTTAGAAGGTAACCCCTTGAGGAAGCTACATGGAAGTATAAATAAGAGATAAAGGCTCTCCCATTAACACCTATTGAATATCATTGAATATCTATTTTGTGAAAGGTTATTTGGGCAGGTATTATTGATAGAGAAAAGTGCGGAAGAAAAAGTGCGGCAATAAAAGTGCGGTAGAAAAGGTGCAATAGAAAAATCCTAGTAGGAAAAGTGTGGCAGATAAATCACGACAGAAAAACCACAACATAAAAAGTGCGACAAAAAAATCACGGTAGAAAAATCGCGGCAGCAGATTCGCGACAACAAAACTGCTACAATAAAACGTTACAAGAAGAAAAAATGTATGGTTTTCATATGTTTAGTGTTGAATTTATGAATCTGGTTAAGGGTTTTCCTTGTAAATCTGTTGGATTCCCTCTTGGAAGTTTAGGACTTGCTATAGAGTTGATATGAGGAAGATCTACTGAAGTTTAATATTGGTTCATGTTTGAGTGCTTTTGGTTGAGGTATGTTGCTGATTTTATTGGTACAGATAGAGGCTTTATAACAGTGAGGTTCTAGCACATGGTTCGAGGTACAAACTCGTGGTATAGTGTTTGAGGTATATGTGATCAGATCCGATTGGTTGATGAGTATATAGTGACAAGTTTCTTAGTGATAGATTTGACAGAACATGTTTTGACAGTGACATATTCAGTTTCTACATTTGACACTTATATTTCAGGGTAGTTGGACGAGGTAAGGATAGGTGGCTATAGCCACCTTCCGGTTGTAGCTGGAGAACATAGGGGGTTGTAGCCTCCTTCTGGTTGTAGCAAGAGAATTGGGGAGTTGGAGCTTCCCTCAGGTTGTAGCCTAAAAATAGGGGGTCAAAGCCTTCTTCCAGTTGCAGCTGGAAAACAAAGGAAGTTGGTGTTTCCAATGAATGTAATTATTAAAGACAAATAAGAAAAATCATTCCATGGTTTTCTCTCGCATTGGGTATCCACATAAAAAATACTAGTGTACTATGTATGTGTATGATTGTTCATTTTTTCATGGCTTATTTACTCTGTACTTATTGGATGATAATTCTATATTGATCATAAAGATAAATAACACTTGCATACTGTGGTTAAAAGGATTAAAAATATTTATTACTGATTCACCCCCTCTCTCAGTAATCCAACAATTGGTATTAGAGTAGGTTCCTTCAGAAACTAGTTTAACCACTGAAAGGTAGATCATGGAGAGAAACAATATGTACAAAAATGGAATACCAAAATTTGATGGACAAAATTATGCATTATGGAGCAGAAGGATGAAAACATATGTACATGCACAAGGATTTGAAGTTTGGAAATCAGTTTTATATGGATACAAAGAACCAACTGTTCCACAAGCAAATGACAATGAAAAGAAACTCAGTCTAAATAATTCAAAAGCCACAAATGCACTTTTGAATGGTATTTGTGATTCGGTATATACCAAAGTTCTACATTGTAGCTCCGCTAAAGATATTTGGGTCAAAATTAAAAATATTTATGAAGGAGATTCAAAAGTCAAAGTAGAAAAGATTCAAACTTATAGAGGTCAATTCAAACAACTAAAGGTGAAGGAAGATGAGAATATTGCAGCTTACTTCTTACGAGTTGATGAAAAAATGAATGCAATCATAGGATTGGGAGAAGAAATTGAAGAATCTGTAATTGTTCAAAATGTACTAAGATCTCTTCCAATGAGATTTGATCCCAAGATCTCAACACTAGAAGAAAGAGCAGGTCTAGACTCAATAAGCATAGATGAACTAAATGGAATCTTCACAACCTATGAAATGATAACTGAACAGGAAAATCCAAGTATAAAAGAAGCAACATTCAAAGAATCCAAAAGGTCAAAGAAAAATGGAAAGAAAAAATAAAAAGAATATAGCGGCAGTAGTGACATCTCAGAATACGATGAAGAAGTGGCCAACTTTGTCAGAAGATTGAAAAAGGGAACCAATGACAGATATAAAGGTAAGCTTCCATTGATTTTTTAAATTGTGATGATATTGGTCATTTTGCTAACAAATGTCCTCATAATAAAAATAAAAGAAATGATGAAGATGATTCATATATAAACCAAACATATAAAGGAAAAGGAACCAAAAAGAAAGTCTTCAAGAAAAATTTCTGCACCAAAGAAGACAACTCCTCATCAGATGAAGATGAAATCAGTGAAAATGAGACAGAAAGAGTTCTATTCATGGAAATAGAAGATTATGATAAAGAAGACATCGAATAAGAATATGAAGAGGAAACATTGACTATCGAGAAGAATTGTTGAGTGCTATAGAAGTTATAAAAAGAGCAAAGAATAAAAACAAGAAGCTCTAAGAAGAACTAGACAATAAAGAAGACACTTAAGAACTAGAGTATATGATCACAAAATTGAAGGTTCAAATAGAAGAAGATAAATGAATTGAAGAATCACTCAAAGAATAGTTAGAAGAAAGAGACATGATCATTGGAAATTTGGAAGCATAGATTGTCACATTGAGAAATGATCTTCAAAAGAAAAATATGCAGAACAAATCAAAAGTTTTGCATGACATTATCATAAGTCAAAGGCCTAATCATGATAAGTCCAGAATTGGATACAATCAGATAGAAAAGGGATCAAGCTCCAAAATGACAGATCAAGAAACATATCCAAAAAGCTATGCAGAAATAGTCAGAGGGGATAAGAAGTTCTACAAGGAAGATCACAGGGACACTCCTCCACTGAGAATATTCAGATTTCAGAATCAACGACATTCAGAAACAAACATGCCTCAGGAAGAAGAAGCATTCAGAAGAGTAACTCCTTTAAGAAGATCTTCAACTCCCATGTATCAAACTATCTTTTTTGGTTTATGTTATGCATGTAATAATTTTGGACATAAAGCTATAAATTGCAAAGCTAATAGAAGAAACATAAACAACTTTGAAAGTCATACATAAAATGGTTATCCAAGAAGGTCTACTGAAACAAAAAGAAGAATATACAACAAGTTTGAATCATTGAGCATTGAAGTGGAATGCTGCAAGTGAAACATATTTGGACACATGACCAAATATTGTAGAACGACAATCCCTCCTAGAGAAT
>ML806431.1:290056-323668 GCA_009831015.1 Picea engelmannii
AAGATTTTAGAGATGGACATATACTTCATATACCAACAAGGGTCAACGTCCTTAATACTTAAAGATTTACAAAATATTGTAAACACTAACGAGGTATGGAGGTCATGAGTATTCACTAATAGGATAGGAAAATGTATTATGCATTAACTAATGAATCCAACAGTTCAAACTCATTCATGGAACCATGAGGTAGACTTCATTCAAAATATACAATAAATTCATCGTAGAGATGTAGAACAATAGTACATATCATGAACAACCCCCCCACGATAATAACTCTTTAGACATTCAAATAAATTGCAATAAAATTCATCACACAAAAACAAAGTGATAATAAATATCATAAAATGCATTTTTATGTTCAAAATCTCATACAATATTAACAAGCAAAATAGGCTAAGGCATTGAGACATAATTTTTTTTGGTGACTGTGAATATGAGGATTTTTCCTAAGAGTTGTGCAAATGAGCAAGAAGAAAAGTATTGTGGAACAATAAGTTTCATACAAACAACTAGAAGAGGTTATGGACTAGATTGCAAGAGTGGCGAATCCTTAAAATCTAGTTAACACTATAGATATACCTTGCTTAAAGATTTTATGTGATTTGTTCTTCCAACAAACTACCAGAAATAAATTTTCTCATGAGTTGTCGATATTTTAGTCCAAGTTACTTTCGACCATTTATCACTTACTTTCTAGTGGGAAGTGTCTCAAATTCTTGGGGATCTTCATCACCAACAATATGTAAGTTTTAAAACTGTGAATTAAAGCAATGCATATAGATTCTTAAGAAAAACATAAATTAATCAATGACGCATACACACAGTACACATAGATTTATGTTGGAAACCCTTAACTGGGAGAAAAACAACCTTCCTTGGCGTCACACCTCTCAACTCTTCATTGTATTAATTTCACCATTCAAAATACAATATATGTACACAATATTTTAGGTATTCCGCAGCTACCAAAATCCTAATCTCTTAATCCAGGATTAATTTAGGCAACCACAAAAAATAACAAAAAGATACCCCAAAAAAAATTCACTATCCTACCCCGAATGCTTTGCATAACCAAGGGGGAAATTCTGCCTCCCCCCCGGGACCCTCTAGGAAAGTGCCTGATGCACACGACACAAAGACCAAAGGGGGGAGGGATTTTCAAACGCAGTCATCAAATATGATGCACCCTCCCCCACGCATGAAAATAATATAACACCTACCCAACAAAATGCCTCTATAAGATAGAGAACTCATGGATTTTGAAAACGTAGGAACCTGCAAATCTGTAATACCATGCTCCATATTCTCTTTATCCTATAATCCCCTAGTCTTTCTTTTATTGGATACAAATTCTATTTTTTCTCGACCTTCTTGAATATTATCTTGTGCAACTATGTCTTCATCATAAGGTTCATTGTGGACCAAAATATTTAAATCATATTTATTTTTTTAAGAGAAAGGAAACTCACCTTCATCATTGAAAATTAGATTTGTCTTCGAGGAAATTTTTTTCCTTTACACTTCTTCTACTATAAAATTTAGGCTCACTCTCAACATTATAGCTATGATAGAACAAAAAATTGGTTGAAGCCTGAGTAGGGATGGGATTTCTCATGGTGGAGAATCAAGATTTGAGAGGTGGGCTAAGACAAGACTGATTACTAGGATTGCTTCATTCTAATCATATCATCAATCAAAACCTACAACATTTTGGTGAGCTCATTTATCATAAGATATTGAGAGTTAGAAGTTATAGCAACAACATAACTTTTTTATTTATGTTTCCTTCCTTAATGATCATTTGATTAAATCTAGAGAACATTTCCTAAAGAAAATAAAAATTCTTCCAATTCCTTAGTATCAATGAGCATTTGGTCCAAGATAAGAGACTTTCTTTCTCAAAAGAGAAAAAAAAATTCATCTTCATGGATTATTACACAAGTCACCTTAACAACCACTTATAGAGGGTCACTATGAACAAGGATTTAATTGTATATTTTCTAAAATATTCTACTAAAAACTTGAACTAACTCAATCAAATAACAATATCAATCTTTCCTTTCTCCCCACCATATTAATATATAAGCAATTTTGTTAGTCGAGTGTCTCCATTAAAGAGATGAAGTGATATTTATTTAATTTTTTATTTTTTAATCTGAAATTTTAAAAAAAATCGATAGTTTATAATTCAAATTGGTTGATAACTTTTTTATATTTTAATTTAAATTTTATAAATTAAAGTTTTTATAATTAATTTTTTTTATTAAAAAAATTACAATACATTTTAATCACATTTAAATAGTTAATAAAACTTTAATAAAATTTATTTATTTATTTTTTCTAATGGATAAAAAATTAAATAATCATATAAATAGTTTATTGAGTTAACGTTTAAAAAAAAATCATATTCCTCCTTTTTAAAAACAACGTATACTAATTATTTTCAAAATATTTATAATTTTTTTATTTAAATTATTTTATTTTTAAAATTAACTTATTTAAAAATTATTATTTTAATTTAAAAAAAAATTAAATAATTCAACATTTACTAAATATATATTTTACAAAATTCCAAATCATTTAATAAATAAAATAAATTTTAAATTTATCAAACCTTACTTAAATACTCGAAATTAATGAAAAATCATGATTAAAATACACAAATTACCACTTGCATTCAAATCATGATAAAAAAGTAAATATGTAACTAGATATAAAAATATCGTTCTAATATTTAATTCAAAATTACAAACTAGAAATTTACATTAAAACTTCACACTGAATATGAACACAAAAACAAATGTCATTTCCCCAAAACAAAAACAATGAAAATAATACATAGCATAAACAAAAATGTCATTCCCTGATGAATGCATGGATGAGAGTATTTTGAAATATGAAATAACAATGGAAGCGCTGGAATTGATGAGGTTGGAGAGAAATGGCCATGGAGGTGGATGGGAGCATAGATTCCCAAGGGCATGGAATCCCACGAGCGTGGTTGCACGACCATCTTATCTGCAAAGTCTTACACTACAACAGGATGGACATTGCTTGGCATTTGGTACAATATTATAATCATAATTCTAGACTTGGGCATCTGGCCTGAGATTGAAATCTTCAGTGATGACGGAATGAGTGAGATCCTTACCAGGTGGAAAGGCCAATGTCGGATGGGCATTTCCTTTAAATCTTGGTAGGATCCCGCCACTTCAACAAAGGATTACTATCAATTTGGCTCATGATTACGAGCGGCCCAAGACTATATTCATCACAACTAACATGTCTCTTCAACGGAAGTAGGAAACTACAAGGTGAAAACAGTCAAGTTGCAGACCTTGAGAAAACACTTTGAGAATTTAAAGATGATTGAGTCAAAAAATATTGATAGAGTCATAACCAGAGTTATGGGAATAGTTAACTAGATCAGGATGACTGGTGAAGCCATTCCAGATAAGAGGATTGTTGAGAAATTCCTCATAATTCTTCCAAAGAAATTTGAGATGGTTGTTACAACCATCCTAGAATCCAAGGATCTGTCCAATTTTTCAGTAGATGAACTAATGGGTTCTTTGTTGTCACACGAGACTAGACTAAATACGAAAGATGAGTCAATGGTCCATGCCTTAAAGTCTCAATTCTCCTTTAGCATAGGTAGAGGCAGAGGTCATAGAGGAAGAGGGAGCATCTCCAATAACCATCACTCAAGTGAAGGTCACACACATGAGAATACGCAACATCAGTCTCAAAGAGGAAGATGGGGGAGATCCAATGACAAATCCAACATACAATGCTATTATTGCAAAAAGTATGGCCACAATGAATCTAAATGCAGGAAGAAGCAAGGATATCAAAAATTAGGCTAAGCACATGTTTCAAATCATGAAGGAGAAACCTCATATGGGTTGTTTCTCTCATGCCACAAATCCGAAGAACAACAGAAGGACCTCTGGTTGTTGGACAATGGATGCAACAATCACATGATAGGTAACCAAGATTTAATTTCATGCATTGATTCTTTTGTTTCTTCTGATATTACACTTGGATATGACTCTTTAGTCAAAGACCAAAGAAAATGAATTGTCCATGTTCTGACTAAAAAAGATGTAAAGAAAGACATACATGATGTCTATCATGTTCCATATCTGAAACATAATTTTCTCAGTGTAGGACAACTAATTGAACATGGCTATAAGGTACTTTTTGAAGGATCAACCCGTAAGATCTATGAAAAACCTCCCAACAAAAAGCTGATTTATGAAATTCATATGATAAGAAATATAATGTTTCCCCTGAGTCTTAGAACTGCAAATATGACCCAACCCTATGCACAAAGTGCCTCCATCCCTATTGACGAGCGTAATTGACACACTGTCAACTGGAAGGTCAAATCCGGACCGGTGTTGTCTAAATAACCCAAGCCATTTGGGATGAAATGACCTGGGGGGTTTAATGGCTCCGTTAGCCAACTAAAGTTCTAAAAATGAAAAAAGAAAGGAAACTAGTCTAAAAAAACTATAATACTAAGGATATAAATTTAATAATTACAAATATCACAAAAAGAATATGACTATGTGCATATGATTATAAACAATGTATATACAATTTTGTGAGATTTACTAGATATCTTGCGAAATAGATGTTTTTTGGAAGTGTTTATGAAGTGGATAAAGAAAGCACATACATTTTGTTTAATATTAAAAAAACCTAAAGAACTAAATAATACTAATTCAAACAGAAATAAGAACAGATTAACAGCCAAAGCTAATTGAAGCTATTCTTATTTCATTGATGAATAAACTAACTAAAGAACAAAATACGAATAACTAACCTGTAATTAATCAACTAAATTGAGTCTATGTCCCTGTGCAATTCAAGCTCCTAGTTGTCCTTCTTATGAGGAAAACCTGTAATAGAATGGTGCCAACATTCCCTCAACAAACTCAAAGGTGTTTTGGAACAAGAATATAACAGTAAACAAATAAATAAACATATCTGGTGATCTTATAATGATGAACACTTATAATAAAAGAAACTTAATACAAAGAATTCATGTAATACACCATCCAATATCCAACATAAATCCACGATATTTAAATGAAATATTGATAACAGATGTAATATAGGACAGTAAATTATGGATAGAATTAAAGTGCTGAAATAATATGAAATATCATACAATGATAAAACTAAAGCTGTATAAATGTATTAACATTCCATAAGATAAAGGAAAACCATAATGGGTAAGAACCACGTTGGTCTAAAGCCAAGGAGTGAACATCTTCTCCATATCAGTCTTGAAAGTCATATATCCATAATGTGTCAAAACCAAAGATGCCCTCACTACTAAGAGTGACTAGTATTTAAACTAGTTCATGATTCAAATGCTCTTACCATACAAGATAGAGTTGAATCCACAAAAATCAGATAATATTACAAAAATAGTGAAACATAGAAACCACTAATGCATGGGTTGGTTTGTCAAAAATAAACCAAAGTTTTATACACATAAAGAGGTAGAAACTATTTGAATAATTGAGCGTATAATTCAAGGTGTTTTCTCCATGCAATCAACATCATAATCGTCCATTTCCCGTAGATAGCAAAACCGATATGATATTTAGATAACAATAATTATTATTATTCAAAAGAGACTAGCTACAAAATCATAGATTCTGTAACTAGTCTTATTATTAGCAAATGAAATAAAATTAAATCTCCCTATTTTATTTTTTATAACAGAATGGAATAAAATGAAAACAAAATCATTTTACCATCAGAAATTAGCAAAAGAAGGATATGACAATTCAAAATTTATAATGGCTTTGAAACTGGTCATGTTTTTTATTATGATATTCCCAGACTTCTTGGATCTTTTGTTTTCCCTCTATGTATGTGCCTTCAAGTCAAAGTTCCCTCGTTCCAATAGGGCATTCTGAGAATCCAAGAATTTAACTTGAGCCTGCAAGAGAGGAATATCTCTATAATAATGCTCTATCCAGTCAAGGAAGTTGTCACAGTGCACTGGGGTAATGGCAGACTGACGTGGAACAAAATCGACAATGGGTGCTTCATTTTTACCTATGGTTTGTTCTAGGTCGTGACCGATACCTAAAAAACCTTCTTTTCTCTTCAGACACAGGGGTAAATTTGACACGAAGTCATACTTTTCAACCTGGGTAACAACCTCTTTCTTGGGACGTTGATTTTTTGGGTCTTCACGAGCCAAGAAATCGTCTATTTCTCGATATGAACACTGATCATCGATCTTGATTGGATCGATCGAGCTCAGATGATTACTCTTTCAATTTCTTAGTTTTCTAGAAATTAAATGACCAGCCTTTTTATTCCTAAAATTTAAATCCAAACTTTGTTGTTTTTTTCCTCCAAATAAATTCTTCACAATAGGTTTATCGTTACTGTTCACATTGGATTTGTTCATAGGCACAAAGTGATCTTTTTCTTTTAATTCGGTAATTACCTGTTCCAAAGATCTACTAGGTGAAAATCTACATGGTAATTCCTTATCCACAGGGGTTTCATCAACAATAATAGTTGGTTCATTGAATTTAGAGCCATCAAGTGAATTGAGGACCTGGCTTTTGATCAATGGCCTGTCCAAACTGGGGTTTACAATTAAATGAGGGCTGATTGTATCGTCGACCTGGGTGAAGCCATTTCGGATCAGGAAACCCTCCCAACTATCACCGATTTGTGACATGTGAGAAACTAATAGTATCTTAATGAGTCAGTGATGAAACAGACTAGACAAAGAATTTACGCTCTGTCGCTTATAGCGCTTAGCCATTTTGTAAAGGCTCATTAATAGGTAAAAATGCATATAAAACTCAAACCCTATGAAAATCATAAGCAACCGAATGTGGTACAGAAAACCTAGCCCATATCGACCTTCACTTGTAAAGAACTGTTTTAAAATTAAAACGAGATTGTGCCATCTAGGTTTTAGAAAAGCAATGAGAATCCCTTTTGTACAACAAGTGGATTTGTGGGAAGCCATGAATAAACTCCATGGGACGTTATCTATCTTGGCATTCTTAAGCCAATTTTTTCCTTTCAATGGAATTCCTGTCGCCCTGCTTATGAAATCCTCTTTTATTTCTAACTATACATCCCCGACCTTGGCCCTAAAACAGTCGAAAGTGTGTGCAAAAGCATGTGCAACCTGGATATTGTAGCCTTCAAAATTATTGAGGAACACATCCCACCCATGAGCCTTCAGGTCGTCTATAGCGTCGTCATGAGACAAGAGAGCTTGGCACTGGTTTGGCTCGATACAAACTACAAGTGCCATTGCCACTGTGAAAAGGATACAACAGATATCACAAGGGATAGGTTTAGATTTCCAATAGGCGAGCACTAGAGAGAGGTCTAAGTGGACTGTAATGGTACGAAAAATGCAAAGTTTGGGGACTGTCATAAATTGGAAATGAGATTTTAGGGAAAACGAAAAACTAAGGGCTCGTAAAACTAAAAACCATTTCCCACGATGAGTGCTAAACCCTCCACAGTACAAAACCCCAATTCTTATAATGAATGATCTCATTAATATTCAAGCCAACAAAGTGAATTGAAAATGTAGGTACAACATGCCTGTACCAATTGATATGAATGTTGATATGACAATTTAGCTCATGAAAATTATATCAATTGTTGACCAACGTTTTTGTGCATTTAACATTTCACAAATTAAATCAACAATAAGCTATAGAACCAATGAAGTCAAGGCACCCATAATACATAAATATTTTGATAATGTAGTAATCAATAAGTTCATAAGACTTGAGTTTAAACCAGGTATGGGTGCCTTCTAAAACGATATTTCTAAGGTAAAAGATATGTAACCAAGACCAAGTTTTATATTTAAATTCATGATTATAATCATGAATTTAAAACAAAACAAACAAAAATGCAAACAAAAACTCAATAAGGTAAGCTTAACCCAATCATCGCTTCGAAACTCAGAAACGTAAACATTTACAAATGAAAGGTGATGGCAGCTACAAAAAGACATAATCTCTTTGTGAGAACTTTGATTGTAAAAAGAATAAACAATCATTGGTGGTTGCCAACAATGGCGACATACTGGGAGAAACAGTTATCTCTGCATCACTAGAAAATTCATGTTAAGGTAAGTAAGATGAAATGAATTTTTAGAAACAATTAACAACAGATCAAGCATTTCGATCATAACTCAGAAATAACGCAGTTTAGCATCATATGTATTTCTGTCTAAAAAAATGTAATATGACATCTAACTTAGATTATGAGTGCAATGTTGTTTATTCAGTTGACTTCGATACTGTTGATAGGGCCACCGTTGCCAGCAGGCGTTCATAGCCTCGACAGAAATGCCATTTGACCCACTCTAGTACCTCTATCCTATCTAAGAGTCATCCAATTATGATATGGGACATATTTTCACTTTGATAAAATTGAAAAACAAACTTGAGGATCTTCTCGAACCCGACATTGCTTCGGTGCTAGCATGCCTGTTCAGTACCTCGACAAAGTTGCCTTGGTATCATGCATGCATTTACCCGCTGCCAGTAGACCTGTTCAACGTCTCGACGGGTTTACATACACTTCCCACACATTACCGTGCTTTCAACCCTCTAGAATTTGTTTATAATTTGCAGAACTTAATAATATTCAAGAGGGCGGGGTGATACCAAAAATCTCATAGTTTGGCATAAAAATTTCGATAAAAAAATATTCTCCTTTTTGCTAATATTCATCATACTTTGGACACTTAGATTTCTATTAGGAAAACATCTCGAGGATGGGAAGGTATAGTTGAGTCATTTTTCTCAAAACAGGGACAATGTTAGAATTTTATTAATGACAATCGTGTCTACTTGTAATTTCAATGAGAAACTAGAAATACTGATTTGAACAAAAATTCACTTCTGCCGATTTGAGTTTTAGCACTTACTGCTCAAGTGCTTGGGAAGTTATCAACTGCTGCTGATGAATGAAAATTATGATTCCCTTCCACAAATGATATGGTGACTCAGACATAATTATTTAGAAAACAAATCAAAATCAAGCAAAATGAAAAGAACCAAAATAAAAAAACATAAAAGAAAATTAAAAATATTTACAAAAGATTGGAACAGAAATTATCAGGTGAAATACCTATTGAGGGCCTGGCCATTTACTGGGAAAGTTTCTGGTTGTCCCTCCAAATTATGTAGACGGAAAGAGATGGGACCCAATTTTTCAGAAATTACAAATGGTCCCATCCATAGGTTTTGGAAGTTGGTATGTTCCCCCTTACCCTCGTGGGATTTATCCCACTTGAGAACCAGATCTCTGACATCAAAATTCCTATCCAAAGACGAATTTGAATCAAACCAAATTTTTACAATTTACTAGTGTTGATCCAGTTTCTGCTTTTCCTGTGTTCTCACTTCCTCTAGTTTTAATAAGGCATTTATTCGATTTTCTATAGGAGTGCACTCCTCTTCTTGAAATTTCTGCGAAAATTGTAGGGAAGGAAGTAAAACATGCAGGGGAGAATTGCTTCTCTTCCATAGACGAGAAAGAAAGGGGAATTAAAAATAGAGGCTTTTGGGGTTACCCTATCAACCCAGAGTGCATTATACAATACATTATGCCAGTTCTTGTGATTTTTTGAAACTGTCCTTTTAATAATCTTGATTAAATTTTTGTTTGTTGATTCTGCTAGGCCATTTCCTTGAGGGTAGTAGCTTGCAGAATACTTTAGTTTAACCCCCCTTTCCAAAGAAAAAAATTTCATGTCAAGGGATGAAAAGTAAGAGGCGTTATAAAAAACCAGACATTTGGGAATGCCGAATTGAGTGATGATATGAGAATTCAGAAAAGATACTCCCTGACTTGTGTTTACCACTTTTAAAGGTACAACTTCATACCACCTTGTAAAATAGTCTGTTGTTGTAAGGATATACTTGTGTTGCTGTGAAGAAGAGGGATTAATTGGTCCTATGATGTCTAGGCCCCATTGTTGAAAAGGTGAATCCATAATAACATGTTGCAAAGGGAATGCTTCCTTCTTTACCCGTCCTGCAACCTTTTGGCAGATTATGCATTTACGGGACAACGTATGGGCATCTTTAAACAAAGTAGGCCAATAGTACCCATCTCTTAGCACTTTGTGGGTAGTGGTATCTCCACCAAAGTGACCACCAGCTTCACCTACATGAAGTTCATATAACATTTTTTCTGACTCTTCCTTTTCCAAACAATGTATAAAAACAACATCAAAGTTCCTTCGAAATAATACATCATTTATTAACTGGAAAGATGCAGATTTAATTTCTCTTCTATTTTTCGGATCAATGTTGTGAGGAGCATATCTATGTGTCAAATAAAATCTAATGTTCTCATATCAAGAATTAGCAGTATCTTGTGCACAACTGATATATTTTTCGTTATGTTGATTCATAGTTAAGGTGTTTATTTGAATTTCTTGTTCTTCAACTGAATCAAGCACTAGTTTACACAGGCCTCAAACAATTTGTGAAGGGGTTATTTCAAGGTCATATTTTTGTAGTGACGTAATCCAATTTGCCCTTTTCTCACCCAGTTCCTTTTGTACTAACAGGTTTCTTACAACTGGGTAAGAAACAATAACCTTGGTTCTGGATTTCAATAGGTAAGACTGGAAGTGTTTCATTGCTTTGAAGACAACATATGCATGTTGATCTACTGTTGGGTAATTAATCTTTTCTCCTTTAAAATTTGATCTCATGAAGGCAATGGGTATCTCATTGCTTTCAACATTTTTCTGTGTAAGCACATCGACATAAGATCAGTCAGAAGCAAAGGTGTAAAGAGTGAAATCCTGAGAAAAACCAGGACTCATCAAGGAAGGGGCTTCTATTATTTATTTTCTAATTGAATCAAAAGCCTGATTTTATTGTGATCCCCAACGATACAAAACATCCTTTTTAATTAAATTTTGACCATTTCTGAGAAGCTTGGGACAAACCTTCTGACGAAACTAATCTTGCCCAAAAAGGACTGCATGGCTCTTTTGGAAGGAGGGGGATTTTAGCAATAGCTTGGGTTCTTTCGGGGTCAATAATCATTCCATCCTTAGACACTATAAATCTAAGTAGTTTTCCTTTCTCTACTGCAAAGACTATTTTCTTAGGGTTGAGAGATATGTCGAACTTGCAACATCGTTCTAGGACATCCCTAAGGTGAGACAAGTGATATTTCTTGTTTTTAGAGAAGATGGTGACAACATCAAGATAGGCCACAACTGAATGGTTAATGAGGCCACATAAAGAAATATCCATTGCTCTCTAGAAAGTGGCACCAACGTTTATCAGTCCAAAGGGTATTTTCATGTAGGCGTAAGTGCCCCATGGGGTATGAAAGGTGGTTTCAAGCTGGTTTGAGGTAGACATAAGGACCTGGCTGTATCCCGAAAAACCATCTAGCAGAGATAGTATTTCAAAACTAGACACCTGCAGTAGAATTTGTTCCATTGGAAGAACATGGTAGTTGTCTTTATCAGATGCTTGGTTCAAGTCTCAAAAATCGACACAGAGTCGAATTTCACCACTTTTCTTTCTTACATGGACTAAATTAAACACCCATTACATGTGCCTAAATGAGAAAATTATCTTTGCAGTTAATAATTTTTTTAGTTCCATTTTAACAGTGGGTTTTAATTTAGGATGCATCTTCCTCAATTTCTGTTGAAAAGGCTGAGTCTGGGGTTTCATAGGGATTACATGTTGTATGATGTTGGGGTCAAATGTTTTCAAGTCATCATACGTCCAAGAAAAAATGTCTTTAAATTCTTTAAATAACTTTATAAAAGCAAATATTTCTTGCTCGGAACATCCCTTTCCCAAATTAATGTTTTGAGGATTATCCCTTGTTCCTAAATTAACCATTTCATAGATCAAAGAGGAACTGTTAGTTTTACAATTTACTGCCCCTCTAAATTTATCATGCAAGTCATAAAATTTCTCTAATATCACAACAGATCTGGGGATAGAGTTTGCCAGCTCGGATGTCGATTTAGGAGATCAAGGATTAGGTATTACTGTGAATTTTCAGAGGTTCTTGTCATGAGTTCCTTCATCAATGACTGCACCTTGGAAGTTGTCTTCCATATGCAAATAGATGATGATCTGTTGTTCATCATTGAATACTCTCCAATTTGTGATGTTATCCGGGATTGATGGCCTGAACAACAATTCAATTGAAAACGCATTAGGGGAAAGACCTTCAATGGACAATAGTTTAGAAGAAACATTGGCTAATAAATCAACTTCTGAATTACTCAATCTGGGAATGAAATTTATGTTAAATGCTGAAAATTTATGCATCAAACTCCATACCTCGGTTTGATATCTTTTCATATGTGGTGATAAGCAATGTATGGCATTTCTTACCTGCTTAACCATGATTTCTGAATCACCGAATACTATCAAATTTTGCACGTCCATATCTAGTGCTTTCCTAAGTCCCTATAGTAGTGCTTCGTACTCGGTCGTGTTGTTAGGACATTCAAACTCTAACCTGCAAGCAATAAAAGTCTTATTACCTATAGGATCGATGAGTAAACAACCTACACCTGCTCCTTCTTTAGATTTAGATCTGTCAAAGTATAAGGACTATATCTCTGCGTCGTCAACAGTAATTGGCATACTTGGCAAAGATGGTGTCTGAGTATAGGTCGTAACTTCATATTGCTACCCAGGATCGGTGATAGAAGAGATTTTGGTCATGAAATTACCAAAGAAGGTATTCATTCTCCGTGTTTCAAATGAATTTGTAGATGTAACGAAAGGCTTATTTGTATCATTCATATCCATTACAGTATGCTTGAGATAACTTTCTTTGTTTATCCTGATTTTGTTGGGTTGTCCATTTTCAGGTAGCCATAAGTGAGACCAATCTGTGGAAAAGTAACCATGCAGTTGTTCTAACCAATCCTTGCTTAAAAACAAGCCATAAAATTCAGGGATATCAACAACGATAATATCAATTATCTAATGGACTTTAGGATTGGATGATAGTCTAATCAACACATTCTTAAGCTCACTAATTACTTTAATGTTTGTTCGATCTAGCTGAAAGATTTTAAGATCAAAAGGTTTAACTTATGCATTAATTTTTTGGCATACAGATAGAGGCATCATGTTTGATGATGCACTGGAATCGACCATACAATTATGTACATTCCTATTAAAAATTTCAAAGGTAAAAAAAAAGGGCAGGACATTTTTTCGAGTGTTAACAACAGAATTATGTTGATTTTGTGTTGATGTCCCTAAAACAGTTTTTCCTACATTTTCTACAGTGTTTTCTGCTAAGTCCCTTTTTTCTGGAGGTTCAAATGTCTTTTTAGCTGGGACATTTTTAGTTGCATTTGAATCAAATTTCTGCTGATTTCTTGCTGCTAGGATCATTCTTTTTACTGTTTTCAACGATGCTTTGAAGTATTTTCTGCAAAATAAGGGGAAATTTCAACAGTTCAAAAACATATATATTAGCCCTCAATTTTTTTAGATCTTCAATTAAATCATATTCTAAAATTGGGGCTGCTAAGCTTTGTTTAATTTCAGTTTTCTTTGACTATTTCAGAAACACATTTTTACTTACTTCATAAGGGGGTTTGTTTTGTGTTTTTCTTCTTGTGTTGTAGGGGTGGACAATTTTGAAATTTACTTGAAAGATAGTGTCTGACAAGTGACCGAAAATAGGGGGAGATGAGTCCTCCTCTTATGGTACTTCTTCCTCAACTGCATCGTCAAAATTTTCAGGAGGAACAGAAGCAAAGTTATCACGTGCTTCTAAAATAGTTTGCAAAGCATACTGTAAACTTTTGAAATTTAGACCTTCTGTGGTTGGGTTTGGCCAGTTGGGAGGGAAAGGCTTTCAGAAAGGAGGTTTGAAACTTCCTTTTCTTGTGGATGCCTCCTCGACTGATATTTTCAAGTCAACGACCTGATTGGACAATTTTTGGAAATCTTTTTGCAAGCTCTCTAAGTCTAAAGTTTCTTGTTGATTTTTAGTTTGAGGAGGCCTAGTGAGAATTTCTATTTTCCTTTTGGAGGACGAGGATGTTTTAGCTTTACTATTAATATTATTTTTCAAGCTCAATATATATTTCTCAATTTGACTTGCCTCTTCAAAGGCTTCTAACAAAGTGTTTTTCTTGGAACTTTTAAACCATATGGCTATGTTATTGTGTAAGGCCTTAGCATAATATGCAACAATTAAACTTTTCGCGGGCATCGAATCAGCAAGGATTTTGTTCTTTAACGTCAGAAATATTTTTTTAAAGTCCTTTACGTTTTCCTTAGGATTCATTTTTAAGCTGGAGAGTTCCATAACTAAGAATTCCAGAGATTTATCATCTCCAAAGTTTTCTAAGAAACAAGTTTCGAGCTTATCCCAAGAGACAATGGTCTGGGGATGTTGAGAAAAATACCATGTGGAGGCATTTCCCTCAAAAGTGTAAGGAAATAATCTGCATACTACATCCTCGTGTTCAACATTTCAGAGTCTAATGTCCAACATAAATTTCTTGATGTGATCCTCAACGGATTGCTTTGAATCTGGATCAAATTTAGGCAACCATTTCTCTGGATGCTTACATAATGGGTGTTGGGGTCTAGGTACAACCACGACATCTTGATAGAGCCAAGGTCTGGAAGGATTATTTTGGTTTTCCATGGGAGTTGGTGGTGTTGAAGGTCGAGATGGTTCTAATGAAGAGATGTCTTCTTCTGAGGACTCTCCTCTTGAAGAGGATGGAGAAGAATCGAGTGGATATGGTGGAATACCAGATCCTCTTGCTCCAAGGATGAGTGTTTTAGTAGGATTGGTAGTATTCCCACCTAAAGGGTTTTGGGGCAGACCGGTGCCTTGAAGTTGTTGTTGGATATTCATGAAGTCAAGGGGATGATTAAGTGGCCCACCGAGTTATCTAATATGGGCTAAGGCACTATGCATTCTTATGAGTGACTGACGAACAATTTCTTGGACATCATCCCCTTGAGGAATTGGTGTCACTGGCTCAACAAGAATCTTAGGGTTATCGTTTGAGGTAGTTGTTGTTTCAAGTGTAACATTATTTTTTGAGCGACTACGCATTACGACATGAGTGAGAGTGTGTCAGGGAGGAGTCTTGTGACCTCCACGTGCCATCAATTTAATCCAGGCCCTCCTTCTAGGGCCATTTGTTGATGGGTGTAATTGAAACACCATCAACTGGAAGGTCAAATCCGGACCGGGGTTGTCTAAATAACCCAAGCCGTTTGGGATGAAATGATCTGATGGGTTTAATGGCTCTGTTAGCCAACTAAAGTTCTAAAAATAACAAAAGAAAGGAAACTAATCTAAAAAATCTATAATACTAAGGATATAAATTTAATAATTACAAATATCACAAAAGGAAGACGACTATGTGCATATGATTATAAGCAATGTATATACAGTATTGCGAGATTTACTAGATATCTTGCGAAATAGATGTTTTTTGGAAGTGTTTATGAAGTAGATAAAGAAAGCACATACATTTTGTTTAATATTTAAAAAACCTAAAGAACTAAAGAATACTAATTCGAACACAATTGAAAGAAGAACAGATTAACAGTCAAAGCTAATTGAAGCTATTCTTATTCCATTGATGAATAAACTAACTAAAGAACAAAATACGAATAACTAACCTGTAATAAATCAACTAAACTAAGTCCATGTCCCTGCGCAATTCAAGCTCCTAGTAGTCCTTCCTATGAGGAAAACCTGTAATAGAATGGTGCCAGGATTCCCAGAACAAACTCAAAGGTGTTTTGGAACAAGAATATAACAGTAAAAATATAAATATACAGATCTGGTGATCTTATAATGATGAACACTTATAATAAAATAAACTTAATACAAAGCATTCATGTAATACACCATCCAATATCCAACATAAATCCACGATATTTAAATGAAATATTGATCACAGATGTAATATAGGACAGTGAATTATGGACATAATTAAAGTGTTGAAATAATGTGAATTATCATACGATGATAAGACTAAAGTTGTATAAACGTATTAACATTCTATAAGATAAAGGCAAAACATAATGGGTAAGATCCTTCCTGGTCTAAAGCCAAGGAGTGAACATTTTCTCCATATCAATCTTGAAAGTCATATATCCACAATGCATCCAAACCAAAGATGCCCTCACTACTAAGAGTGACCAGTATTTAAACTAGTTCAGGATTCAAATGCTCTTACCATACAAGATAGAGTTGAATCCACAAAAATCAGATAATATTACAAAAATAGTGAAACATACAAACCACTCATGCACGAGTTGGTTTGTCAAAAATAAACCAAAGTTTTATACACATAAAGAGGCAGAAACTATTTCAATAATTGAGCATATAATTCAAGGTGTTTGCTCCATACAATCATCATCATAATTGTCCATTTACTATAGATAGAAAAACCGATTTGATATTCATATAACAATACTAATTATTATTCAAAAGAGACTGGCTACAAAATCATAGATTCTGTAGCTACTCTTATTATTAGCAAATGAAATCAAATTAAATATCCCTATTTTATTTTTTTATAAAAGAATGGAATAAAATGAAAACAAAATCATTTTACCATTAGAAATTAGCAAAAGAAGGATTTGACAGTTCGGAATTTATAATGGCTTTGAAATTGGTTGTGTTTTTTATTATGATATTCCCAGAATCCTTGGATCTTTTGTTTTCCCTCTCCGTGTGTTCCTTCAAGTCAAAGTTATCTCTTTCCAATAAGGCATTCTGAGTAGCTATGCGTTTAACTTGAGCCTGTAAGAGCAAAATATCTCTATAATAATGCTCTATCCAGTCGAGGCAGCTGTCATAGTGCACCGGGGTAATGACAGACCGACGTGGAACACAGTCGACAACACGTGCCTCATTTTTACCTGTGGTTTGTTCCAAGTTGTGACCGATACTTGAAAAACCTTCTTTTCCCTTGAGACACAGGGGTAAATTTGACAGGAAGTCATACTTTTCAACCTGGGTAACAACCTCTTTTCCTGGTACATTGATTTTCTGGGTCTTCACGAGCCAAGAAATTGTCTATTTTCGAATCTGAACGTCGATCATCGATCTCGATCGGATTGATCGAGCTTAGATGATTACTCTTTTGATTTCTTAGTTTTCTATAAATTAAATGACCAACCTTTTTATTCCTAAAATTTAAATCCGAACTCTATTGTTTCTTTCCTCCAAACAAATTCTTCACAACAGGTTTATCATTACTGTTCACATTGGATTTGTTAATAGGCACATGGTGATCTTTTTCTTTTAATTCAGTAATTACCTGTTCCAAAGATTTTCTAGGTGAAAATCTACATGGTAATTCCTTATCCACAGGGGTTTCATCAACAATAGAAGCTGGTTCATTGAATTCAGAGCCGTCAAGTGAATTGAGGATCTAGCTTTCAATCACTGGTCTGTCCAAACTGGGGTTTACAGTTAAATGAGGGCTGATTGTATCGTCAATCTGGGTGAAGCCATTTTGGATCAGGAAACCCTCCCAACTATCACCGATTTGCGACAGGTGAGAAACCAACAATATCTTAATGAGTCTGTGATGAAACAGACTAGACAGATAATTTATGCTCTGTCGCTTATAGTGTTTAGCCATTTTGTAAAGGCTCATTAATAGTTAAAAGGGCATATGCAAATCAAACCCTATGAAAAGCATAAGCAACCAAATGTGGTACAGAAAGACCAGCCCATATCAACCTTCACATGTAATGAACTGTTTTAAAACTAAAATGAGATTGTGCCATCTAGGTTTTAGAAAAGAAATGTGAATACCTTTTGTATAGCAAGTGGATTTGCGGGAAGCCATGAATAAACTCCATGGGATGTCATCTATCTTAGCATTCTTAAACCAATTTTCACCTTTCAATGGAAGTCTTGTCACCTTGCTTATGAAATCCTCTGTTATTTCTAATTGTACATCCCCGACCTTGGCCCTAAAATCGTCGAAAGTGTGTGCAAAATCCTGTGCAACATGGAGATTGTAGCCTTCGAACTTCTTGAGGAACACATCCCACCCATGAGCCTTCAGGTCGTCTATAGTGTCGTCATGAGACATGAGAGATTAGCACCCGTTTGGCTCACTACGAACTACAGGTTCCATTGCCACTATGAAAAGGATACAACAGATATCACAAGCGATAGGTTTATGTTTCCAATGGACGAGCAACAGAGAGAGGTCTAAGCAGAATGTAATGGCACGGAAAATGCAAAGTTTGGGGACTGTCATAACTTGGAAATGAGATTTTAGGGAAAATGAAAAACAAAGGGCTCGTATAACTAAGAACCATTTCACACGATGAGTGCTAAACCCTCCACAATACAAAACCTGAATTCGTATAATGAATGATCTCATTAATATTCAGGCCAACAAAGTGAATTGAAAATGTAGGTACAACATGCCTGTACCAATTGATATGAATGTTGATATGATAATTTAGCTCATGAAAACTATATCAACTATTGACCAACGTTTTTGTGCATTTAACATTTCACAAATTAAATCAACACTAAACTATAGAACCAATGAATATAAGGTACCCATAATACATAAATATTTTGATAGTGTATTAATCAATAAGTTCATAAGACTTGAGTTTAAACCATGTATGGGTGCCTTCTAAAACAATATTTCTAAGGTAAAAGATATGTAACCAAGACCAAGTTTTATATTTAAATTCATCCTTACAGTCATGAATTTAAAACAAAACAAACGAAAATGCAAATGAAAACTCAATTAGGTAATCTTAACCCAATCATTGCTTCGAAACTCAGAAAAATAAACATTTACAAAGGAAAGGTGATGGCTGCTACAGAAAGACTTAATCTCTTTGTGAGAACTTTGATTGTAAAAGGAATAAAAAATCATTGGTGGCTGCCAACAAGCCCCAATGAAGCTGTGTTACGGCATGCAATATTTGGACATCTACCTTTTTCAGAGTCTAAGTCTCCTGCAAAATCACTCCATGGTCAAAGGTCTACCTATTTTCAAAGAGAAAAATCCCCCATGTGAATCTGTCATTCTTGGAAAACTTAAGAGAGACAATTTTTCACAATCCTCCAATCAAGCCAAACAACACTTAGAGCTGGGTCACACTCACCTTTGTGGACCAATGCAAACAAATTCAATAGGTGGTAGTTTTTATTTTCTAACATTTAATGATGAATTTAGCAGGAAAATATGGATATATTTTCTCAAGCACAATTCTAAAACCTTTTCCAAGTTCAAGGACTTCAAGGCTGAAGCTGAAAAATAGAGCGGGAAGTATGTAAAAATACTCAGATCAGATGGAGGAAGACAATATTGTTCCAAAAAAAATTCAGATTTTTGCAAGTCACAAGGCATCATCTTGCAAACCACAACCAGGTATACTCCACAACAAAATGGAGTGGTTGAGAGGAAAAATTAGACCATAATGAATATGGCAAGGAGCCTGCTCAGAGAGAAAAATTTACCAAATTTGTTTTGGGTTGAAGTTGTAGTGTGTTCAGTTTGTCTTATGAACCGATCTCCAACCACTAGTGTCAAAATGAAGGTGCCTCAAGAAGCATGGAGTGGGACAAAACTAAATGCCTCTCATCTCAAAACGTTTATATGCATTGCATTCATTCACATACCTTCAAAATTGAGGAAGAATCTTGATGGTCGAAGTAAGAAATGCATTTTTGTTGGCTACAGTGAAACATCCAAAGCTTACCGAATGTACAATCTGATTTCAAAGAAAATTATTCTTAGCAAAGATGTAAAATTTTTTGAAAAATAGTTCTGGAGTGAGTCTGAAAATCGCCCTATGGACAGTCCAGATCCATTTCTTCCACTTCCTCAACACACAAAAAATCAAGGACATCATACACATCAGCCTGTCCTTCCAAGATTGCAAGTACAAGGACATCCTGAAAGTTCCCAAAGCAGCTCTTCTTCAAACATAAATTCATCCTTTGAAGTCCAAAATCAAAGAACTTGATACTTGATAGAGATTTATCAACAGTTGGATGATCATAATCACCACAATCTTTTTGCATTATTATCATGTCAGCCCACATCTTTCAAAGAGGCATCTAAAGGGCCACATTGGGTTCAATCTATGAACCAAGAAATTGGCTCTATTGAGAAGAACAAGACATGGGATCTTGTTGATCTACCAAAACATAAGACCAACAGTGGTGTCAAGTGGGTTTACAAGACTAAACTCAATGAAAAGTCACAGATTGAAAAACACAAAGCAAGACTTGTTGCCAAAGGATTCTCTCAGCAACTCGACATTGATTATGGTGAAACCTTTGCTCCAATAGCAAGGTTGGATACTGTAAGGAACATTTTAGCCACAAAAACTCAACACAAATGGAAAGTATACCAGATGGATGTCAAATGAACCTTCTTGAATGGTGTCCTATAAGAAGAAGTGTATGTGGATCAACCACCACGATTTGAAGTCAAAGAGAGCCTAGCCAAAGTGTATCGATTGAAGAAATCCTTCTATGGATTGAAGCAAGCTTCAAGAGCTTGGTACAACAGAATTGATGCTTACCTGATCAAGAGTGGTTTCAACAAAAGCCAAAATGAGCCAACACTATACACCAAAACAGATCAACAAGGTAAAATTCTGATTGTATTTCTGTATGTTGATGCCATGATATATACTAACAATCTTCAGTTAGAAATCTTTAAACATGCCATGCATTCTAAATTTGAGATGACAGATATTGGCATCATGAAGTATTTTTTGGGTATTGAGGTTGATCGGTCAACCAACGACATTTTTCTCTGTCAGCAAAAGTATGCCACACACATCATCAAGCGATTATGAATGGAATATTGCAATCCAACAGAAACTCTTATACCACTAGGCACAAAATTGAGCAAGAAAGATGAAGGCCCTATAGTGGATTCTACTCTATATAAAAGTTTAGTAGGCATCTTGTTGTATCTTACAACTAGTAGAACTGATATTATGTTTGCAACCAACTTTGTTTCCAATTTCATGGAATCCTCCAAACATTCTCATTGGAAAATGGCCAAAATGATCTTGAGATATGTTGCAGGCACACTCAATTTTGGTTTATGGTACACACAGTCTAAAGATGATCATCTTACTGGCTACACTGACACTGATTTTGCAGGCATCATAGATGACCAAAAAAGAACTTCAGGGTATGCTTTTCACTTGGGCACAAATATGATTTCTTGGGCATCAAAGAAGCAACCCATTGTCTCAATATCTTCTGCACAGGCAGAGTATGTCGTTGTTACCTCAACTTCCTGTCAAATTGTGTTACTACGAAGATTATTGAACGACATGTCACATACGGAAAATGAGCCAACTCTTATTTTCTGTGACAACACTTCAACAATTGCCTTGTTGAAAAACCATGTTTTTCACAAATATCTTTCCTATTTTTTGGCTCACGAGATCAACTCATAGACATCTTTACAAAGCCATTGGGAAAAACCATTTTTGATTTCCAATGAGATCACTTGGGGATTATAAGTGCTGGTGTTTGTAACAATTGAGTTTAATAGGAAGTGTTAGTTGTAAAGTCCAGTTTGCTGACTGTACACTGCCATATGTTCTAGACAGCTATACAATCAGTTATCATTCTAATCTTGTTCTTGCTTTTCCTGTTTGATTTCGCTTATATGTTTCATTTTTTCTAGAATACATTGGCGCTTTGTCATTCACCTCCTCAGTTTTATGCTCTGTCTTGTATTTTGTTCTTGTTTGCACATTTATCAACCCCAATATCTCATGTATACGATATCTTGTCTATGTCCCTGTGTTTTTGGCCCATGGACTCTGAAAAAGACGTGGTAGCTATAGATAATAGGAGCCTTTGCAGCGCCAGAGAATGGCGTGTTTGTCTCATGTTCAACATCCAACGACGGTCCGATCAAATTTATTGTAGCAAAATGTGGAGATGACAATAAGAGATCATATGTGTACAGGGAAATAGTAAAAAGGCCCCTCGACAAATTCCAGTGTAGGTGAAGGAAGCTTCCCTCGTATTCAAAGAGACCTATGAAAATTTGAGATTTATTCTCACCATGGAAACACGAGATGGGTTGAGTCAGAAAGTCAGGAAAGTGGAGAATGGGCAAGGTTCTAGTGTTGGGTTGATGGAAGGGACCATTTGTGGCCTCGTTCTGCAGATTTATTATAAGTCCACTTATGAATATTAATATCCAATCCACATTGGTCTCAAAATCCGGGGAACCAATTTGTATGAAGCTTTCTCATTTTAGCTTCGCATTCCTCTACCATGGCAATTAAATTAGATGATAAGATGGTATTTCTTATCAACCCAATTTACAAAAGTATATAATTATCCATAATCTCAAATTCCCTCGGTATATTAATTACCCTAATATTACTAATGTAATTGTAGCTAATTATTGCATAGAAATAAACTCAAATTAATAAATATGATAATATGAAAGAGTATGTGATTGGCTAATTATATCTTGCAGTTTATCGTAGTTTGGACCTTTTCTTAAGGGAATAATCTATGTTGTTACTCTTGGTTAACCATAATACTTCTATGTGGTTTTTGAACTCTCCGAGGAAAATGATTTTTGGGGTTTTGAACTTTAGATGACAGGAATATTCTATGAGGTTTTGAACTATTCTATGTGCTTTTGAACTTTTTGACAAGAATACTTTTGGGGTTTTGAATAATTTTTAGTTTTGGCTTCTTCCAACTGGTGAGCACCTAGGCACCTAGGCACATGTTGGTGAATTAGTTGTGGTTTATTTAACTAACCTTTGTTACTTTGATTCAAGTTTAATTTAAAATATATTTATAATTTAGTAACTTGTAAAAATTAAAGAGATTTAAATATAAATTTTTTTTATAAGTTTAATAAGTAAAAGTTGATTTACAGACAATAATTAATATCATTATTATCAATTAAATAAATTCTTTTCCATTTTTAAAGTCAATATGAAATAACAATTGATACTTATTTTCTCTTCTTTTCAATATGAACACTCCACCATCTATTCCAAAAACTCAGGGGGAGGCCCCCAAAGTCATCCTAGAGAGCCTTTACGATTATATGGAATCATTAGAAAAATGAGAGAAGATAAAGATGCCAAACGCCAAATAGAGTTATAATCCTTAGAAAAAATGAGTGAAGAAAGAGACGTAAAACTCCAAGTAGATCCAGAGGCAATGCTTTCAATAAAAAAATAGACTCTTCAAATATACCATTCAAACTCTCAAAGATACCATTCAAACTCAAATAGAGGATAGATTCTTAGGGTTCAAGAGTCAATTACCGACAATTGAGGATATGAATCAAGAAATGGAAAAACATAAACAATCAACCCAAGAAGGAGAGGTTGAAGAAAATCACAACTTGAGATATAGGATTAAAGAGCTAGAAGAAAAACTAACCAACAATTTGACCCTCAGTAATCTAGAAAACAAATTGGATAGCAAACCCATCAAAGAAGAAATGAATAAACTAATCGAACTGGACCATGACCATAATAAAAGATCCTTGCACCTCATAATTTTTGGTATAAAAGAACAACAAGAGGAGGATACACTAGCAATAGTAAAATAAGAATTAAAAATTAAATCACAAATTGAAACAACTTACCTCATAGAAGCAAAGAGGCTAGGAAAAATAATTGATCATAAAGATAGGTTGATCCGTGTCAAAGTAAGTTGTAATGACCATAAATATAACATACTCGGTAAATATTTGAGCTTAAAAGAGTTAGGAATATTTATAAATGAAGACCTCATTCCCGAAGACCAAGATGAATTGAGAAATGAAGTTCAAAAGGTAAAAGAAGCCAGGAAAGAAGGAAAATGGGAAATAGTTAGAAATCAAAAAGCTATTGTTAGGGATAGAGACTAGAAGGATAATAATAAATAGGAATTTGGGACACTCGGGATCCTTTTTTGGAATTGTCTTGGATTTCCATGGCACAAAGGTCCTATGATAAGTTGGATCCTGAATGATATTGGTATTATTTGTCTAGTTGAAACTTAGGAGCATGAAAAGTCTAAGGTCCCTAACATAGAAGCATTTGTCTTATGGTCGACATGGAACAAAAAGTACCACCGTAAAGGGATATGAGGCATAGCTTGTTATATTATAAAGAACATTTTTCCTCACATTCAACTTCATAAGATCGACCCTCTCAATTAGTACATTTGGATAGAAATTTTAGACACCAATGCTAAGAAGATGTATATAACAATTTTCTATTTTGCACCTATTAATTCTACTTTTTATAAGAAAAACAATCTAGATAGAAATTGTCCCTATAATAATTTAGAACAAGATATTTGTAGTTTGAAAAATGAAGGTAATATTCTCTTGCTAGGATACTTTAATGCTAGGACTATAGCTAACCAAGGTACTCTATTAAGCAATGATTCCAACCATAATACTTTATGGCTAGATGAGGACCTTGTTTTATCTAATATCTACAAAAGAAGCTCCAAAGACCTAATTGAGAATTTGTTTGGTACTAAGTTGGTCAAGCTCTACAATTCTCAATACCTAATAATCTGCAATGGAGTAATGAAGTGGCCAAACTCCAACCAAATGACTTGTATTCATGGGCTAGGTAGTAGTGTCATAGATTGTGTGATATTTGATATCCCTGTTTCCAACCAAATAGTAACTTTTGACCTTTTAAATGACCATGAACCTGACTCTGATCATAAAATTTTAACCCTAACTCTAAACTTTGCCATGCAGATGAACGCCATTAAAGAGAATTCTGATAATCAAAGGAAATTGTGCTTTGAAAAAAGTAAAGTTAACATTTTCTTCAAGGATTTAAATAGTGAATTACATCTCTTGACTTATAAGGACAACAATCAAGACCTCTATCATAATTTTACAACTACCCTTTCCACTTCTATTATCAAGTTCTTTTTCAAGGTGTCCTGTAAAAAGAATAATAGAACGACCAACCCTTGGTATGATAAAGAATGTAAAATTGCTAGGAAATCCATTAGAGATGCTTCTAATGAGTCCTTAAAACTTGATAAGATCAATACGTACAAATCCATGATTAAAAATAAAAAAAGGTAATATATCAATAAAAGGAAAGAACATCTTTCAAAACTATCTAAGTTGGATCCTAATAAGTTTTGGAAGCAAATTCTAATCCGCAATACTAAAGAAAATAATATGATTCCCTTAAGGGACTGGAATTCCTACCTTAAAATTATTTACGAGTTCCCTAATGCCATGGACACCATTCCTATTGTCCCTACAAAGGATGAATTTTTTTCTTTGGATGACATAGAGTTTGAGGTTAAGCGGCTTGCAATGGGAAAGCTAAGCACATTGAAGGCTACAAAGTTGGAATTTTTAAAATCGGAGGGCCTATCGTCATCCCTCACATACACAAGATTTTCAATTTAGTAGTCAAGCAGGGCATCCCTAAAACCTGGACGGAAATCCTCATTGTTCCTATTTTTAAAAATGGGGATATAAACATTCCCTCTAATTATAGGAACATTATGATTAGCCCAATTTTAGACAAACTTTATGGAATTATTTTGGGAAAGACGATTAGCATTTGGATAGAAAGTCATGGTAAAAGAGCTAAAGGCCAGGCCAGGTTTAGGAGATATCTTTCAATTATGGACGACATTGTTACCTTTAGGAACATTGCAGATGAGCTCCACAATACTAAAACTGATCTTTTTTGTTGTTTTGTTGACTTTAGAAAAGATTTTGACATGATTGCTAGGGAAAACCTTTGGAATAGGTTGTAAGAGATAAAAGTGCCTTTCAAGTTGAGTGTTGTTGCAATAATGTTGTATGAGAATCTTATTTCCAATTTTAAAAACACAGAGGGTGAGGCGAAAGAGATTAAGTGCAATATTGGAGTCAAGCAAGGTTATCCCTTGTCCCCTACCCTTTTTGGCATATACATTGACAAGTTAGAAGATTGCTTGGAAGAAGTAGGTTGTGTCGGTCCTACTCTCACTGGTATAGTCATCAATTTTCTTATTTATAGAGATGATAGCATTCTTATGGTGAGGAGTCCCCTCGATCTTGAAAACCAACTAAGAATCCTCAAGGACTTTTTCTACAATGTGGGTATGATTGTTAATACTGACAAGACTAAGGTCATCATCATTAAATCCTATAAGATCACTTATGATACCTTCGTATATGAAAACAACAACTTGGAGGAAGTGACTTAATAGAAATATCTTGGAATCAATATTCACCACAAGCTCAACTAGAATTATAGCATTGAGAGAAGGATTATTGGGGGATGGAAAGCTTATTACGGGCTTGAAAAAAATCGTAAATTAGTCGATCTTTGGATATGGAATAAAAATAAACTCCTCTTTGAGACTCTTATTACAATTTTACACATGTTATTATTTATGGATGTGAAGTCTGGGGATGTAGTATCTCTTGTGAATCATGGAGAAAGATAGAGAAACTACCAAAGAATTTTATAACCTATAATCTCAAAATTAAAGGAAATATGCCCTATCCCATCCTCCTCTTAGAGGCAAGCCTTTCTCCCATTGAGAGCATGATTATGACTAGATACCTAATGTATAAGAACAAGTTAAACAACATGAAAGACAAGAGGCTTCCTACAATTTCTTCAAAATTTGTTCGTAACCACCATCGACTCAAGTGAGGATGGCATAAAGATGCCCAATCTTGGCTAAGCTATTGGGGAATCATGGAAGACAACATTTTGCAGAATAAGGATACTATTAAACATATCATCAAATCAAAATTTAAGGAGAACATGTGGTGTAATAAAAAGTTAGAGGAAAAAAGAAATTAAGGTATTATAAGGATGTAATCAACCCTGATCTAGAAGATCAAAATTATCTCTCTATTTAGACAAGTGTAAAGAAAAAACTAAGCATTGCTAAGATAAGAACAAATTCTCGCGAGCTCCATAGTGAAACTGAGCGTTGGTCAATTCCTAAAACACCATGGGATGAAAGAGTGTGTGACATTTGTGACACTAATAAGATTGGAGATGAAAATCACTTTCTCTTAGATTGTCTAGCCTATACCCATATTAGATCTCAATTTTAAAATATTTGTCACTACCAACCTTCCGAACCTTTTAACTCAACAAAACTATGGTGATCTTGGAAAGCTTCTCTTAATGCTTTTCAAGAACATAAACAAAATTCTAAAGAATTGAAGAAATCCCTTACCCTCTTAAGGTCTGATAGACTAATTCGGTCTCCTCCTCCTCATCATCATCATAATTGAGTAATTATTATATATATAAAATTTATAATAGATAATAATATATTTTTAATAAATATATATAATACAATTTAAATAAATGTACAATATTAACATATAATATTTCGGGTTCAAATTTTAATTTGTTATCTCCCCCATCTCGCTTACATTGTGTCCTATGTTTCTTTCTTTTTCTTCGAATTTTCAATTCTTCTCTCCCCCATCTCGTTTGCATTGTGTCCTCTCATTTTTTTTAATGCTTATTTCTTTATCTTTTTTTATTGGACCTTTTCTTTTTTATCCTTCTTTCTTTATCTTTTATTATTGTATCCTTACTCGTTCATTCTCCTTTACAATATTGTTTGCATTGTGTCCTCTATTTTTGTTTCAATTATTTTTTATCATTCTTTCTTTATCTTTTATTATTGGACTTTTTTTTTTTTTTTATCCTTCATCTTTTATTATTGAACCCTTACGAGTTAATTCTCCTTTACCTTAGGTCTCTTGCATTTAGTCTTATATTTATTTTCAATTATAATGTTATTTAATTTAATTTTTGTTTTTTATTCACTATCATAATAGTTAATTTTTTTTTTCGTAAGACGTTTTACAGTCCAGTATGAGATAGATGTTCATGTAACATAACACATTCAAATAATAATAAAAAATAAAATAAAATAAATTTATGTCGGCTTATATCCAGCATCGAGAGGGATAAAATCTCTCGAGGTGCAAACCTTTTTTAGAGTGCAAAACTTGAAGAAAGGTTAAAAGTTTACATCTCCAAAGATTTGATTCCTATCAACACTTGATAGATCCGGGGTTAAATAGATCTAAGATGGTGTTATTTTAAATTTTATTCACTATTATATTGGCTCAACAATCTGCAAACACTAGAGTGGGGAGCGAGTAGTGTCAAGGAGGGAGAGCGACGATGGGGGGCAGAGGGAGTGTGAGGGAGGTCACAGGAGGGGCCGAAATGGAGCACTTCAGGTGGGGGTGGGGGTGGCACCCCCCACCCCAAATGCTCCATTTTTTTTTTATACTTTTTTTTAAATTGTTTTTTATATATATAATTTATTTTATTCAACTATTTTTTTGTGGTTTTTAATTAGTTGTTTCAATTTAGTTTTTTGATTTATTTTAAAATTGCTCTTTAGTTTTAGTTTTATTTTAATTTTTTTTTTTAGTTTTAGTTTTATTGTTATTATTAGTTTTAAATTTGTTTATTATTATTTATTTATTTAAAATTGTATTATTATTATTATTATTAGTTTTGTTTATAGATATTTTTAGACAAATTTATTTTATTTTTTATTTTTTTTGTAAGCTTGTGATACCATAATTGTATTGAACTATCAAAACATCATACAAACCATATTCCTTTACTATTGGTATGCCACTTGGGAAACCAAACCAATAGAAAAGGTAAAGTTTATCAGACCATAATGTGTAGCCATTTTTTTTATACAGATATTTTTGTTCCAAAAAGACAGAAAAATGACCTGCTTCCTTCTTATTACTGGCCTTCGGCACGAATGTTCTAAGGTAATTCATAATGAACAAAAAGGAAAAATGGAAACTAGAAACATGAATCAAGGACCAAGTGGCATAACTGACTGGTCTTGAGTCTGGTCTAGGGCTAAATTCTCTATGATGTGCGGGGTAGAGGGAGTCACTGTTGAGCTTGTCGGAGGAAGACAGACAAACACTTCACGCATCATGAGGTGAATGCCATCCAAATGGATTTTCATCATGCTATGAGCATCTTCTTTGTTTGTAACATTTGACCTAAGAGGTTCTTAATGTGTCAGTAGAGTTCCATTGTCTTCCAATACTTTATGTCTTTATCCCTTTATGTTTCCACATTTGGAACCCAACGATTTTTTTCTTATGCCACCTCCTGCTTCGTTTGCATGGTTCTTTCTTGTGGGACGTCTGTCTCTGCTTCCTCCACATGGTCTTGAAACTGTGCCAGAATTGAGGTAAAGTAGGAATGGGTTGCAGAGAAAGATTATCATTGGATTCGAGAGGACAAAACTTCAGGTTGGGGATGACGAGAGGACGAGCCTGGGGGAGAGTGCCCTCCTCAACAATAACCATAGGGATAACCCATCCGTGGTGCCATTACATCCCAACACCCCTTTCACAATCTAGGCCAAGAACGAAAGAGATTAAAATGTGGGAGGGTCTCGATCCCCGCTTTTTTCTGGAGATCTCTATGATTTTCCACTTCCCTAACTTCTTCTGCAGGGAGTCGATACTACGCCACCCTGCATACTTCACCGATTTTTTTTCAATGATTCTTATGATTGAATGATAAGAAAATAGGTCCTTCCTTGTTTCCCTATTAATTCTCATTTAATTCAAAGTTATGGCCATGGATCCGTCCCACCTCCATCGTATGCCTTTGGCATTTGTTTCCATGTGATGGATTCTAAATCACATCGTGTGGGATCTCGGGAGAAGGGATGGAGAATCCCTCTTCATTTAATTCGGTAGTTGATATGTCGGGTCCAGGATGGGTGTGGTAAGGTGATTTTTCACGTCAATTAAATCCTTGTACTCTGTGATATAGTTGGTCCTCGCAAATATTATCTCTTTATGATAATCGGGGTAAAATATCCTTCCACCCTCACTCGTACCTGAAGTTTCCATCTCATCCCCCTAGAAGGTACCTGCCAGCTAGGGGGATTATTAATATTCTCTAGTTCCCACGTCCTATCTGTCTTGGGGTCCATAATCACAACACTTCTCTTTCTTGATACCCCATACAGGTGTGTCCAATCTTTCCTAGCTAAATCTTGATAGGTGGAGGCCATCCTCTTAATCGATGTAGGGTCTCATGTCGCCTCCCATATGTTGCTTCTGAGTTGGATTCCTTCATTGGCTAGCCAATCTGTGAGGTTGTTCCCTGACCTCTTCACGTGGCTGGGGATGATGAATGGTATTGTTCGCACTAACTGCATGACCCTCTCTAGTGCCACTTCCAATTGACAACTAAAGACTACTTTAGAAAGAGGGGTTCCTCACTACAATTGCTTTAACATATCTATAATGAGGATAGATTCCCCCTCATATATAATTTGGTTATAACCATTTTTCTTGGTGATGTTAAGTCCTTCTTCCAAAGTTATGAGCTTCGCTACATTGCTACTGGTAATTCCTAGTTTTCCTGCATATGCTTTGAGGGTCTGAACTTCATTGTAGCGAAATACACCCCCCCGAGACCCACCTGATCAAGATTTATTTTGGAGCCCCCATAAAATTTGAGTTTAATTAATCCTTAGGGAGGAGGCAACCAAGTTACGAGAGTCAATACCTTTGGGTTTGTCGAATTCTGAGTGACCTGTGTGTAGGTATTTTTTATTACCAATGCTCTCAAAATATTTCTTTCATAAAGGTTTGTTTTCCAATATTCTTATGTCCATGGTTGGCTAATTATTTTTTCTTTTAGATATTTAACTATGGAAGCCCAAGTCGTTTTTGGTTCCCTCAACTCCTTTCGTAAGATACGTAGGTTACATTCTTTCCAAGTCTCCCATACTAGAAACCCTAGGCGTAGCTGCCAAAGGTAGTTGACAATGTGATTCTGGGTAATGGATTTAGGCCATTCTTCGAAGGTTGAGAGGATAGATCCTTGATTTCAGCCCCTTCTCTTGAAGAAGGCCTCACTTTGTTCCCATATGTATTCAACAAAAGGGTATGAGTTAAACATGTGTTCATTTGTTTCTTCTTGGACTTGGCGTGGCATATAGTTTGAGGGGATGATGAAGCCTTGTTTATGGATATTNCCCCTTCTCTTGAAGAAGGCCTCACTTTGTTCCCATATGTATTCAACAAAAGGGTATGAGTTAAACATGTGTTCATTTGTTTCTTCTTGGACTTGGCGTGGCATATAGTTTGAGGGGATGATGAAGCCTTGTTTATGGATATTTTCCCAGGTGAGATTCTTGTTATGGATCATCAACCAAAGGAAAATATATACTTTTGGCCATAGTTTTTTCTTCCATATTTGTTGCTAAATTTTCAGCTTTGGAAGATTTTGGTAACCAACTACCAGTGAGTAAGCCTCTTTGACGGAGAAGGATCCCGTCATTGTCCATCCCCAACGAACCTTATCCGACTCTTGGCAGTCTAGTATCTTTATAGCTATTAAGTCCCTCCAAAAACCATTTTCCAGCTCTTGATTTTGGGTACCCTTCCATTCTTCCTTAGGAATCCATTTATGCTATTTATCGTGCTTGTCTTCCTGGGTCCAGTAGTGGGCTACTCTGGTTTTCCCATGTCTTAACATTGCTTCCTTTATGCTTGTTAGTTGATCCTGGTCCTCCCATATCGGTCTCTACTGCCAGACTTATTCCCAGAAAAGGGCTTCCTTGTCATTTCATATTTCTCAGAAGCATTTTTGTTGGACCAGACTGGGGCTTTGCCAAGCCATATTCCAGATTGGTGAGCCCTGCAGAGTTGTCTGGATTCTTATCAAGATTTCTTCCTGTTCTTCCTTTCAATATTTCTCTTTCTAGAGGGGATCCCATTGATGATTCTAGTTTGTTAGCCATCACCACCATAACTTGGCTTATAGGGATAAACCCACTAGTTTTGGATCCTGAAGGCCCAAACCTCTTGCACATTTCGGTTTGCATATCGTGGCCCAAGATACAAGGGCCCATTTTTTCCTGTCCTTTGAGCTTCCCTATAGAAAGGATATTTTTATGTTTCTTATCCCTCTAAGGATGAATTTTGGGTCTGTGAGGGTGGAGAAGAAATAAAGGGGTATAGTCTAGAGGACTGATTTTACCAACATCAGTCTACCTGCTATATTCAAGGATCTAAAGGCCCAATTATACAATTTTTTGTTGAGCTTAGCTATTAAGTCTTCCCAAGCAACGTTTTTGAGAGAAGTGTCGACCAATGGGACTCCTAGATACTTCATTGGAAGAGAGATGTAGGATAAGCCTAGGGTATTAGCCAAGAAAGTCTTTACTTTTGGGGGAGTGTTGAAGAAGAACAACTATGACTTTGTTTGGTTGATTTTCATTCATGAAGCTTCCGAAAATTCCTTTAACACTTGTTTTATTTGAAGAATTTCTCTTAAGGTAGGAAATTCCATTATCATTGTATCATCCACAAAATGTTGGTGCGTTGTTACTTTATCTCCTCCATTGATGTTGAGGCCTTTCCATTTCCCTTTAGCCACTGCTACTTGGATTGATCTATCGAGCCCTTCTACCATGATGATAAAAAGGAATAGGGAAAGTGGGTCGCCTTGATGAATTCCTTGGGATGAGGAAAAGGTTGAGTTCGGTGATCCATTTAGTAGGATGGAGAAGAAAACTAAAGATATTTGGGACATGATCCATTTGATCTAGGTCGGGGTTAAACCGAAGGCCTAAAAAATAATTGACATGTAATCCCAGCTAATGCTATCATAAGCTTTGGCGAGGTCCAATTTAATCAGTAAAGCCAACTTTCAGGAGGAATTGAGGGAGTGGATATTCTCTTGGGCTAGGATTATACTATCAAGGATTTTTCTGCCTTCCACAAAGCCTGATTGTTCCTGGGAAATTAGGAGAGGGAGAAGGGGCTTAAGACGGTTTTCTATCACATTGGAAATTATTTTATAGATTATATTGCAAAGGGATATAGGTATAAATCTATTGGGATCTTTGATCCATGTGGATATTGGTGGCCACCCACCTATTCCAAATGGCTCCTTTTGTTAGTTTTTAGTTCAACATGTTCTTCTGTACTTCTTTGTAATTGAGGGTTCTACCCTTGTGGGGTTGTTTGAAGCCCTACACATCTTACAGGTGGATACTAGTGGCCTCCCACCTAATCCAACTGGCTTATTTTGTAGGTAATCATGTCAGAACATCTTGTTGTACTTCCAGGGCCATTTTGGGGCCCTAAACAGTGTTATTTTTGCGTGCCACAATCAAACTATAGATGGAGTCAGATTTTGATGACATAATGCATATTCCTATAAAAGACCTTTCCAACGGACTATCACACACATAAAACAAATATTGTATGAAAAAGTTATGACCTCAGGAAGTTAATGTACTAACTTACCCAAATGGGGGCCCACATGACTTTTGGTGTTTCATTTCCTAGGGTTAGGTTTTTGGATGTCTAGGGTCTTGGAATTCCTATTTAACATAAAAATGTTGGAGTTACTTCACACACACCTAGGTTTTATTTTTCCTAAGGTTATTCCTTGTTTATTAGTCATAATTAGTCATTATCTAGTCTCTTATATTTTAGGGGAGAATATTCTCTTTCAGTTGACACTTCAGTTTGACTAGTTGAGTTGA
>ML806431.1:333713-344434 GCA_009831015.1 Picea engelmannii
GATGTCCAATAATGGTGGAAAATATGGTCGAAGGAGGTCCACATTGAATAATAGATGAATACCAAGGAAGGGTGGAGTGTTGAGATCAAAAGCATTGCTACCCACAACCTTGGTGATAGTGTAAGGCCTATAACGAAGGGGGAGAAGCTTTCAATGGGGCATGGTGAGATGCTCCTTTTTCAAATGTAACTAGACTTTATCGCCAACCTAAAACTGGTGTGGTACCCTGTGTTTATCATGGCGCTGCTTGTACTTAGAATTGGATTTCTACAAAATATCCTGGACCTGTTGGAGGATGTACTGAATCTTCTCAATGAATCTGGTGGATCTGTTAATTGCAGACTGATCAGGGGAAGAGTCTATCTGTGCGAGGGCAAGAGGAAGTGAAACATCAATGGGTCCCAAGGGTTGGAATCCTAGACCCACTTGAAATGGGCTATGGCCAGTGGAACTATGGAGAGCCTTGTTGTAACTGTGTTGGACATATGGGAGACTCTCATCCCATGTACGGGGATGCTTAGAATTGTACATGCGCAGAATGTGCACAATCATCTGATTGACGACCTCAGTTTGACCATCAGTTTGGGGGTGGAAAGAAGTGGGTTTTGTGAGCTTGGTGTCCAACAGAGTCCAAAGACTTGACCAAAAGGTGTTGATGAACCTGTTGCCTCGGTCAGAGATGATGGTCTATGGTATCCAAAAGTGAACCCAAACTCGTTCGAATAAGATCTTGGAAATATCGGCCACTGTGAAATTCTTCTTACAGGCTGTGAGGATGGCCATTTTCGGAAATCGATCAATGACCACAAACACGCAGTCATTTCTGTGCTTGCTGGATGAAAAACCAGACATGTAATCCATGGAGATGGATTCCCACAAATTATTAGGAATAGGAATAGGGGTTTATAAGCCTTGCTTCTTGATGGCCGACTTGGCAATGGTGCATTAAGTGCAAGATCTGATATACTTGCTGACGTCTTGTTAAAGTTTTTGCCAATAAAATGTTTCTAAAGAACGACCACAATTTTCTCTACGCCAAAATGTCCTTCTACCCGACTGTAGTGGGCTTCCCAAATCATCTTTGCATGCTTTCTTGTAGGAACACAGAGATGGCCCAGGTGGCATAAGAGTCTATCCTGAATGTGAAAATCAGTGACAATGGTGCATGTACCTAAGAGCTGATATGTGGTGGAGAAGTCTGGATCTTGCTGGTAAAGTTGGGGCCACTCAGATGTTTCATGTCCATAGGAATGGATCACAGTGGTAACTGCAGCCATAGGAGGCTGACTAAGGTAGTCAACAACATGATTGGAGATACATGTCTTATACTTGATGTTGAGATGGAACTGTTGTAGGTAGGTGGACCACTTTTGATGGAAGCCGTTTTGCAATTTCCCCTGTGTCTGTATGAACTATAGAGGCTTGTGATCAGTGTGTATGGTCATCTCTTTCCCTAGAATGTAATGTTTCCATTGACGACATGATTGTACAATGGAATACATTTCCTTTTCATAGGTGGGGTATTTCAGGACAATATCAGAGAGTGTCTCACTATGGTATGCCATCGAATACCTGTGCTGAGTGAGAACTGCGCCCACAACATAGTTAGATGCATCAGTCTCAATCTCGAATGGTTGTTGCAGATTAGGCAAGGAGAGTACTGGAGCTGAGAAAAAATGATGTTTTAGATATTCAAATGATCGTTGATGCTCCTTCCCCCACACGAAATTGGACCTGCCACCTCCCTTGGTCACCTGGCTGAGGGCGCATGCAACATGGGAGAATCCCAACATGAACCGTTAGTAAAAATTGGCTAGTCCCAAGAAGCTCTGAAGCTCAGACAATGTGGTAAAGGTTGGCCAGTCACATATGACTTGGATCTTAGTTGGGTCAACATGTACCCCATGCTCATCAACAATGTATCCCAGGTATTGGACCATGTTCATGCCAAAAGATCATTTTTCCAAGTTGGCATAAATCTTGTGCTGTCGTAGAGTGCTCAAAACCTGTTGAATATGTCGCATGTGATCCTCCCATGTTTTGTTGAAGATGAGGATTTCATCCAAATATTCTACGATAAAGGGGTTGGTGAAGGGTCTCAATACATCATCCATCAACCGCATGAAAGTGGTTGGTGCATTTGTGAGGCCAAAGGGCATGACTAGCCATTCTTAGAGACCTTCTTTAGACTTGAAGTTTGTCTTTGAGACATCAATTGGTTCAATGGGAACCTAGTGTTAGCCAGACTTTAGGTCAATCTTGCTGAAGAAATTTTCCCCCTTGAGTTGGTCAAGAAGTTCATCAATCCTGGGAATGGGGTAGCTGTTTCAGACTGTGAATCTGTTTAAGGCTCTATAATCAATGCAGAGTCGCGAAGTCCCATCCTTCTTCTACACTATTACAGTTGGGCTTCCACAAGGGGAGGAGTTGGGTCGAATGTGCCCATTTTGAAGAAGCTCTTGGATCTAACGCCTGATTTTGTCATTCTCCATCATCGAGCGTTGATAGACTGGTCCACTAGGTATAGGTGCACCGGGGATCAGATCAATTGGATGCTTGACTTGGCAGTGTGTCGGTACCCCTATAGGTGAGACGAAGATGTCTTTGTATTCTTCCATGATCCTATCCAATTGCTTCTTTTGCAAAGAGAGGCGTTGTGTAGAGGCCACATATGTGGCAATGACCTTCTACTTACTGTGAGCACAGATCACAAATAAGATGAACTTCCCAGTCTGTGAAATGACCTTACTGCATTTCTTAGCAGAGATTAAAGAAATAGTAGTAGGCGATGCCACCTCTGGGATCCTGTAAATTGTCTACCTAAAGTAATAATAACATTGTGGGGTCTATACTCATACACAACATGAAGCTTCCACAAATATAGTTTTCCTAAAAGAAAATTACAAACTTCAAGGGGAGCAATATGATAGATTACCTCATCTTTGAAAGGCTTGATGTCGTAGGGCAGACGACACTGTTGGTTGACACGAATATCTCTTCCATGACAAAGCTAGCCTATGATGTAGGGTTTTGGGTGTGGTGTCATTGGTAGGTTCAGCCGCTTAATGACCTCTTCTGAAATCATGTTCTTTTGACTACCACTGTCGACAATAAAATGAATCAGAGCCCCCTTAAACCACACTTGTGAGTGAAAGAGGCATTCCCATTCCTCTAGTTCTTCTGGTTCGCTTGGCTAGACTTTGGTGGTAGCGACCGTGGCACTGGTTTTAACATTGATAATATGCTTCCCTCCTTTAGTATTTGACTTTGAATCAGAATGAACCTCTGACTCGGAAGCCTTCATCTCGGCCATGAGGGACTGCTTGGAGCTGCATTCGTCGGTGTTGTGACAAGGAATTTTATGGCACTCACACCATTTTCCGGTGTCCTTCTGTAACACCCTGTTTCCCCCAATTTGTAAAAATAACTGGAATGGCCGAGAACTATGGCAAACTCATAAATGTGAATATGTGATGTAAATGGACCTTGAGGAAAAGGTCAATAAATGTGAATAACATTATGAATTTTACTGCAGGACTACTGAGAGGGGATGTGCAGAAAAAGAGACCGCAATGGCGGTGGAAGGCACCTGGAAAGGTGGCGTTAACTTACACCGAGAAATAATACCATATTTGGACTCCACTAGCCTGGAGAGCCAAAAGAGGCTCGCTGGGCCCAAATTAAATGTCTCGCAGGCTGGTAGGTAGATGGCTTAATGAGGGATGGGGAGGTGAACTGCCTATCCATAGAGCCATCATGACTGACCAGCGCGAGGGAAATCATGTCGCACGCAACCTCGCAAGAGGATAAGGCGTGGGGTGGAAGTGATTGGGGGGAAAACACGAGGGGAGAACTCTGGAATTACACAGAGTGAGTGATAGTAGAGAGGAAGGATTGCAACCTTCATTAGGAGGTCACTGGAAAACGAAGACGCAGTCTCACAGCATCGTGGTCTCAGCTCGGGGGTGGCTAGTGGTAAATCTGCTGGGAGTCGCTAAGCCTACGGTTGGGTGGAAATGAGCAGCCCTCTTAGCAGTTGCACTCACTTCTGGTGTTATTTTTGATAAGTGTTTTACATATTGCATCTTGAAATTCATATGCTGACATATATGCTCATAAACTGTGAAATTGTGAGTGATTACAGTATAAGAATGTCTGTGCAGTGTTTTGATAAGAAATGGTAGATACATGCTTATAACAGAAAAACCACACATGGCTTATGTTGATAAATGAATTTAGTTATGCATAAGTTGAACCAAGTTAGACTTCCAGTCCATTCTTAGGAATTTGTTTTCCCTTATCTATCTCGAGGAATGCCCCAGAATAGATCTCTTCACAGAGATTCCCTCCTTGGAAAGGTTTACCAAGAACCTAGAAAAAGGACTTGAATGCGCAAGTCTTAACAACCCTGTACGAGGAGGAATGACCCTCTTAAAATCCCGAAGAAGCAGCATAGGGATAAGTATCAATCGACAGACGAGATCTCATCGAAAGATCCATGGTCATTCATGACTGTTAGATTGATGAAAGAAACAAGGGCGTTACATACCTTGCCCCTTTTCCTCTATCTTCGTGAATAGCGCGGAAATCGCGATCATAGATCCCCAAGGTCCATGAAAACATATGGACTGTTGATTTTTCCAGATCCAGGAAGTTGTGGGAGAGTGCGCGACGTGGGACAAATTTGAGCCGTCATATCTTAGATAGAAAAACCTGAAAACCGTTGGATCTGTTAAGAGATGCATGAGGGTTAAGCCCTCGTGAACAAGGGAAAAAGTCCCGAGAGAGGAGTCGGTATCGGGGATTCAGAATTCAGGATTCTGGGAGTCCTGATGACAAGGGATCGGGACACTCCATGGTGAAAGTCCTGATATACATCTAGATCGTCCATCCGTGAAGGACATGTGGCGGAGATCGAGAGTCCATCGATATTTCAGATACCAGGGATTCGAGTTGACAAAGGATTTGCGTCACTGGGAGTCGCAAGTCGCAAAATCACGAAACAACGAGGACCGTTCATCTAAGGGAGGACACGTGGATGATAATTCCTTGACCCCTCTCCTCCTTTGCAAGCAATGCATGAACAGGATCCCTTCGGAGGATCCCAGGGTCTGTAATGACCATTTGATTTAAGAAAGAGACATAGGCATTAATGCCACGACCCCTTCTTTTTCCCTTGCAAGAGATGAAGGAATCGGGACCATAGACCCCATGGTCCATGGAAGTGCCTAGATCGTCCATCTATAGAGCACACGTGGCCACTGGTAAGCGCTTCGACGTTTCGGCACCCATAAAACAAAAGGGCAAAGAACCCTTGTCTTCGCGAGTCACAAAATTTCGATCACCGAAGCCTCGAAATGGCGTGAGGTGTGATTAAGATTGAGAAAATCCAGGATTTGATCATGACCATTGATCATCCCAAAAAGACCACAACCGTCGATCTTGGTTGAGGTTCGCCACTGTCCATTGAACGGACATGTGGCTTCCGGTCGACGTTTCAGCGTTTCGGCATCCGGGGAACGAAAAGGAAAGAAACCTTGCCTTCACGAGTCATGAAATCCCGATACCCAAAATCCTGTGGACCGTTGGATCCATGCTCCTAAGAGCCATCAATCTCTTACAGGACTGTCCATATCGGAATTCAGAGATTTGAATGATGAAGAGTCTTGGAGTCGTTGCATTTCAAACTCCTGAGTACCGAAACCTCGAATGGATCCATACCATTAGATCAGGGGAGGCTTACGACCATCGATCTCCCTTTGGAGGGAAACTTTGGAGACCTCAGAAGTTTTAGGGATTTGAATGGGGAAAGGTAGAAGTCATGTATCACGATTCCCCGAATCATGAAAAGCCGATAATCTCTTAGCTGGCTTAAGCGTGTGGACACCGTATAGGGTCACGTAGACAAGACCCCAAGAGAGAAACTTGCCCCTCACTAGCCCCGCCGGGGTTCAGCATTTCGTTGTTTCAAGCTTCGGGGTTTGCAGAGTCGAGCGACTCGACGTTCCGGTAGCACTGAGTCGCGAAGTGTGAAAAGACGTCGTGCTGATTCAGCCCATAACTACAATCATATGGAGGTGGAAAAAGGAAAGATCTAGCCCGCGCTAAGCCCCGTAGGACTTCTGGGATTCTGATTGTTGAGAAATCAATGAAAAAGTTTGATTTGCCTAGTGGGTATGTGACAAATTGGTATCAGAGCATGGTTACAACACTCAGCCTGACTAGGCTCATGCACGAGTTGCACATAAGCTCCGTCTGAAGCACTCCTACGAGGAGTAACCCCCTAACTTAACTCTCTTGTCCAGGATTAAAACTTGGAAACGAGAACCCGACTGTGTATGCGGGTGAAAGAGTTATAAATTATGCACAGATTATAAAAATATATCTAACTCTTGACTAACAATCAGTGTTTGTCTTTTCACTTAAGCGGACGATCAGCCACGGGAATTTACAGACACAGAGAATGGTGACTCACCAAGAGGTGGGAGAAGGCTCCTACAATAGAGACGAAGAGTCTGACGAAAGAAGAGCAATAGGAACCCCTCCAGATCTAGCTGAGACTATGAGGAGTGTCATGGTTGAATTGCAAATTTGCAAGGATGAAAATGAAAGGATGATGAAAGAACAAGAAAGGAAAACTGAAATTAATCCGGTGTTACTGCAGAGCTTATCCGAGCTACAACGACAAATGTAGCATGAACCCAAAGTGTAGAAACATGGTCGTATCAGTAGCCATACTGAGAGAAGCACCTCAAGAAAGGTCCACCCCAGAGGTAAAGGACCAGTGCCAGATGATTCCACTGAGAAGGAAGCTGGTGATTCAGAAGGCTCTTCCAGCAGCAGGACCAGTTCCTATTTTCTAAGAAAACGGAAGAAGAAAAAGACTTCCAAGAGTCATAAATTTGAAGAATTCAGAAAGGCCAAACCTCCCTCCTTCGACGGTGAGATAAAGAAGGGAGAGGAAGCTGAGGCTTGGTTACTTGGAATGAAGAAATATTTCAGAGTCCATGATTTTTTAGAAAATTTGAAGGCCCAAGTGGCCACTTTCAATCTAAACGAAAAGGCTTCCATCTGGTGGGAAGATCTTAAGAACATGAAAGGGGTCCGCAAGGAGGACCTGTCTTGGAAACGGTTTGAGAAGTACTTCCGGAAGAAGTATTTGTCAAAAATATATTTCGACGAGAAGGCTAAATAGTTTTATGAACTCAAACTGGGGCAACTCACTATAGAGGAATATGTCAAAAAATTCCTCGACTTATTGAGATATGTACCCTACATTGAAGCAGATAAGGAAAAGGCGCAACGCTTCATCAATGGGTTACCCAAGGAATACCGGAATCAAATCGAATTCAACGAGCCAAAGACCTTAGAAGACACTATACGAAAGACAACATATTGTCATGAACAATATGGACATCAGGCAAAGTCTCATGGAGACTGGAAATAGAAGAGTGGTTCGAGATTTCAGAAAAAGGGGATTAAATCCTCAGGATTTAAGAGGTACAAGAAGAATCCCAGAATGAACTTTCCAACCTAGAGTGTACTCCAGCATAACTTTCCCTCAGTGGATGGAAATAAAACTTCTGGACCTATACCAGTGAAGACTAATAACCCAAAGAAAGAACCTCTGAAATGTTGGGGTTGCGGAGAAGAGCATCTCCTGAGAGACTGTCCACACTGACAACAGAACAGTCGAAAAGTTTATAACATGCAGGAAGCTACCACAGTCAATGATGTGGCAAGGAGTGTGTCGTTGATTTATGCAGCCTTGGATAATAACCAAGCTGACCACCAAGCTTCAGTGGTGGAAATAGAAGGTATGATTTTCAACTATCTAGTGTCTGTTTTAATTGACCCTTGTTCAAATTTGAGTTATATAGCCCCTAAGACTGTGGATAAGTGTAAGATACAACCACAAAAACAAACCAAGCCATGGTTGGTACAGTTAGCCACTGGCACCAAAAGAAAGGTGGTAGAGGTCATACCAGCCTGCCAGTTAATGTTGGGTGAATTCCCCACCCAAGAAACCCTTAACGTATTACCCCTGGGATCATACAATCTGTTGATTGGTATGGACTGGCTGTCCGCCCATAAAGCCAAATTGGACTGTTACCATAAAACCTTAGAATGTGTGAGCAAAGAAGGAAAAAGGATAACCCTTCAAGGGATCCAAAAACCGGTCTCGGTGAGACAAATATCAACCCTGCAAATGAGAAAGTATTGTCGAAAAGGATGTCCCCTATATGCAATACAGGTGTTGAAAACAATAGAAGGTTCTAAACCAAGCCCTGAGGATCACCCTATCCCGAGAGAATACAGAGATGTGTTTCCGAAAGAGGTACCGGGTCTACCTCCGAGAAGAGACATTGACTTCTCGATCTAGGACACCCCACTGAATGAGCACACCTGAGTTAGTGGAACTCAAATTGCAATTGAAAGAAATGATGGATACGGGTTATATTCAAACCAGTGTGTCCCCATGGGGAGAACCAGTCCTATTTGTGAAAAAGAAGGATGGCACCCTCAAACTGTGTATATATTATAGACAACTCAATAAAGTAACCATAAAGAACAAGTACCCCTTGCCTAGGATCGATGATCTATTCGATCAATTGGGGGGTGCGTCTATTTTCTCAAAGATTGACTTGAGGTTAGGATACCATCAAGTCTGAATCAAGGGTGAAGACATCCATAAAACCTCTTTCCGAACACGGTATGGCCACTATGAGTTTGTGGTAGTGCCATTTGGGTTAACCAATGCCCCTGCCACTTTCATGTGCTTAATGAACAATGTACTCGGTAAATTTTTAGATAAATTTGTACTATTTTTTATTGATGACATATTAATCTACTCTAAGAATAGAGAAGAACATGAAGAGCATCTTAGACTTGTGTTGCAAGTGCTAAGAGAACATCAGCTCTATGCTAAATTCAACAAATGTGACTTCTTTCAGAAGTAAATACATTACTTGGGACATGTTTCGTCCGAGGAAGGGGTAGCAGTAGATCTTGACAAGATCAAGTCTATCATGGAATGGCCTACCCCAAAGGATGTCTCAGACATCAGATCCTTTATGGGATTGATGGGATACTATAGGAGATTTATAAAAGGATTCTCCAAGATTGGTTGTCCAATCACTGCCCTCCAAAAGAAGGGGACAAAATTCATGTGGACACAACAATGTGAAGAAAGATTTCAAACCTTGAAACATCTACTAATCCTCGCACCCATGTTGAAAATCGTTGACCCAGAAGCTGACTTCCTTGTGTGCACAGATGCTTGTAAGGAAGGGCTCGAAGGAGTCCTTATGCAGGAAGGAAAGGTGATCTTCTATGAATCTCGAAAATTGAATGAACATGAGGTCAACTATGTGACTCATGATATAGAATTGGCTGCCATAGTGCATGACTTAAAAATGTGGAGGCATCACCTCTTGGGAAGAAAATTTGTACTTATGACAGATCACTGTGGATTACAGTATTTGTTCGACCAACCAAAGCTCAATGCTAGACAATCTAGATGGATGGCCCTCCTTAGCGAATTTGATTTTGAAATCAAACACATCAAAGGGAAGGAAAATAGGGTGTCTGATGCTCTTAGTAGAAGCATGAAAGAAATTCACCTAGTAGCGGTGAGTACTTGTGAGACAGATGTCAATAACAGAGTAAAAAATGCACAAGAAACAGATTCCTTCGTTCAGACTGTGACCCTATACCTACAGCAAGAACCCGCTGGAGAAAAATATGAAGGCTACCAGATGATCGAAGGAGGTCTGCTCACTTACAGAGATAGACTGTACATTCCAAATCGTGACTACTTGAAGAGGTTCATCATGGATGAACTACATAAAATACCCTACACTGGTCACCCAGGATACCAGAAAATGATCACTGTCGCCCAGAAACAATTTTATTGGCCTGGATTGAAGAAAGACATAGCCAAATATTTGGCCCAATGCATAGAGTGCCAACAAGTTAAAGAAGAACATCGACACCCAACAAGACTATTCCACCCTTTACCCATCCCAGAATGGAAATGGGAAACCATCTCCATGGATTTTATCACTGGATTGCCAACTTCAACCAAACAGAATGATGCCATTATGGTAGTGGTGGATAAACTGAGCAAGTCTTCTCATTTCATCCCCGTTAAATCGACCTGCAAGGCGATAGATATCACCCAGGTATTCATGAAAGAGGTATTTAGACTACACGGTATGCCGAAAGAGATAGTGTCTGACAGAGACACAAAATTTACTTCCAATTTATAGAAATCACTGATGGCTGGTTTAGAGACCAAATTGTTGTTTAGCACCGCCTATCACCCTCAAACCGATGGACAGATAGAAAGAGTGAATCAAATATTATAGGATATGTTAAGGATGCATGTAATGCATCAACCCAAAAAATGGGAAGACTACCTGCCATTGGTAGAATTTGCCTACAACAATGGCTACCAAGCATCCTTAAAGATGAGTCCCTTCGAGGTCCTCTATGGTAGGCCGTGTAATACTCCAGTCAGTTGGAGTAACCCTGTAAACAAGATTTCTATTGGACCCAATATGTTGAAAGAAATGGAACAACAAGTGACTCAGATAAAACAAAATCTGAAGGTCGCTCAGAACCGATAGAAAAGTTATGCTGATCAAAAGAGAACTCCAAGAGAGTTCAAAATGGGAGACCATGTATATCTCAGAATTAAGCCCAGAAGGAGTTCCCTG